>JAJMJB010000017.1:0-252792 GCA_030568895.1 Casaregolazyma suthepensis
CTTAATTGCAAAACTAGGCCGTTCGGG
Organism: Casaregolazyma suthepensis; assembly: GCA_030568895.1. Taxonomy (NCBI): domain Eukaryota; kingdom Fungi; phylum Ascomycota; class Dipodascomycetes; order Dipodascales; family Trichomonascaceae; genus Casaregolazyma; species Casaregolazyma suthepensis. The sequence goes on from JAJMJB010000017.1 coordinate 28, forward strand.
GAACAAAACTGACAAATATGGCAACGTTCTGTCGAAAAATGCAACTCAGTGAGACAATATTGCATAAAAGAAGATGCTAAATGCGCTCCTTTTTTAGATGTTTTCAGCTAAGCTAAGATTCTTTTGGTCCCAATCTACATAGATGCTCAAAATTTTGAGCATCTATCCCCCATCACTGAGCTATACTGACTCTATCAAAGCAATGTAGGCGACATGTTTAATTCTAGATATCATGGCTATATGCTATTTTTGTTTCGATAGATGCTACAGTATATTTTCTGCTAACAAACAAGAATTTAGAATTGTTTTGACTAGATCTAAATATCAATTGCTTGTGGTTTGTTCGTGCAATATATCTCACACTCGGCACTGGCATGGCTTAATTGTGCGAATAAGATATTTGTTATGGAAATGGCTTTTTCAGTGGTAATTAATATGAATCTTTGGCAGCTACATGTTTGTTCTGAGATTGCGCTCTTGTGCTCCACTGAAGCTTCCGAGTAGCATATTTCTGAATCTCTATCTAAAAGACTTGGCTTGATAATTTCTCTTGTTCTCCTGGAGATAGTTTTGGTGATTGTAAGTGTGAATTGTTATCCTACAACTGCGTCTCTGGCACGAAGGGCTAATCATTTAGGCCCTGGGCATCATCAATCTACTCTTTGTAACAAATTCTATTTAAGCTCTAACTGATAAGAGACAAGGCTGCTCAAAAGGATGAAGCAATGTCTTCACGCTTCCTTGCCGCGGGCAAAAAAGCTATCTAGGGTAGATTGGATAGGTTTGTGTTGCAGTTCTTTTTCTATGCGCACCTCAAGTTTCTTAAGTTCTGTGCACACATACGCAGGGAAGCCCTTCGATTCAGAATATGAAAGCAGATTGCGTGCATACATCAGTGCCTCAGGTGTCTTGACTTTTCGTACCGACCGATCAGGTTTACTTGCATAATGATTCCTGCCCTCTTTATTATATTTGTCGCCGTTGCTATTCATATCCTCGTCCACAAGATATTGTGTCTCGTGGGGAGATAATTGGTGTGTATGCTCATTATTAGAAGCATCGCAAGAATGAATCTGTTTGAGTCTACGCTCGGGGATGCTAGAGCTCTCGAGACTTATAAAGCCCTCAAGATTAAAGGAAGTTTCAGGAGAGGATCCAGGGCTAATAGAGCCATCAATACTAATGGAAGTCTCAGCAGTACTAGGACTCTCAAGACCAATGGAATTCTCGGCACTAGTAGAGGTTGGAGAACTACTGGGATTCTGAGAACCAACAGAGTTTTCAGCACTAGCAGAGTTATCAACACTCATAGAGCTCTCATTAATAACAGTACTCATAGAGCTCTCAGTAATAACGGGATTCTCACTCTCCGCACTCTCCACACTGTCTTCATTAACATTAGATGGTGCTGCTGGATCCAAGGGTGCCGAAACTAGCGTGCTGCTATAGAAGCTATTCTTGACTGTTTCAGACGATACATTGGTTTCCCAAGCACTTAAAGTCCAGCGAATAGCTCTCTCTACAGTCATGGTAGAATCCGGATGAATCCTGTAATTACGGTCAAACTTGACTTCCACGAAGTAATCTATTCGGCGCCTGTGATAGCCCTCTTTGAAAGAATGGATTATTCCCTTGTTAAGAGGCTGGTATCTGCTACTAGCCGCACACGGAATCCAAACAATTCGGACGTTGTCAGGCGGTGGAGCCAGCGGTATTGCTTTCCTATGGCCAGCAAAATTGTCCATAATCAGTAAGACTTCACGTTGCCCGACATGATTATAGAAAGCTCTGAGCCATTCTTTCATGATATCCTTGTCCAACCATGCGGTCTTATTTCCTCTCCATGTCGCACCCAGTGCTTGCAACTCCGAATCTTCTATACCACACGGATGCTCAGGTTTACCAACAAACCACACTGGCAGTTTGTCGGTGCCCGATGCGTTTACGCAAAATACTATGGTAAGTCTTTGGTTCTCCGTCTTAGGTATAAGTGGCTGCGTTGAAAATCCTTTAGATTGGTCCATTTTCCAAAACACGCCAGCTTCATCCATGTTATAAATAGCTTCTGGAGTGTACTTCTCGGCAATTTCACGAATCTTGGCCATTTCTCTTGCGGTTGCTCTATCTTCCTCGTCATAATCGTCAGAATCGCTGTCGAGAGTCGCATGAACAGGCAAAGTTGCAGGCGCAGAAGCAGACGCAGACGCAGACACAGAAGCAGAAGCAGATACACGAGAAGGCTCTGGTGCACGAGCTCTTGAACGCGGCGCAGAAGCAGGCCCCTTGTTCTGGCGCGCTCCACGTGGACTTTTTTGGAACCTCCGTTTGAATCTATGAAGCCATCCACCATTGAAAAGAGGCTCTTCCATACCTTGATACTGTGGAAGAGTATTGAAAAGAGCGCGTGCTTTTGACTTTATGATTTCTGCAGAGCACGGTTCTTGCTGAGATTCCAGCCATTCATTCAGGGCCATCTCTAAATCACAATAAGCACCACGAGTGCGCTGGACATCGTAGTCTTCATTATCAATTGGGTCGTATCTATCAGTGAGAGAATAAGAGACTGATGACTGACTAATGGTTTGATTGAAAGTATCCTTAAACCACTCCATAGCACGTTTGTGAGATGGACGATACTTCTGAGCATGGCACCATTTACGAAGTGCTCGGCGCTGAGATACGGTTATTTTATTGCGGGTTTCTTTCGGCATGACTTGAATGGGTTTGCGCGTAGTTAAGATGATGGCACAAATTTACGCGTGTGGGATATGATCGGCGTTGGGAATTTCCTAATTGGGTAAATTGCATCTTATCCGGCATCAAAGCCCACCAAAATCCATGAACAGTACGGTGAAAACTCGAATATCGTTGGACTACACGAAGAAAGAAACGGTTCATTCTGATATTAAGAGCCTTCAAGTCATCTTCCGCGTTATTAGTGGACACCTGTCTATTCGCCAATATGAAGTATCTGTGTCACCGGGATGTCGCTCTGAATTTCAGAGTCTGAAATACAGAAATAAATTTGTATAGTATATTATATTTCTAGATTCAATTGCTATTCTATTCAATTGCTATTCCATTTTTTTTCTATATTTAATTACCGTTCTGTTCTTATTTTCCTAGATTTAATTACTCTCTGTTCATCTTCTTCTAGATACTACTGGCTCTAGATCTTTAGGTATCTGAGTGTCCCTCTCAGCATCATAAACTTATAAACCATATTTTACAATTATACTCCTCAAAAACAAATAAAACAAAAGTTTATTACAAGCAAAAACTAATATTGCATTAATTATCAGCAGTTGGCTGCGCTGCTGGTGCATCGTCAACGTGCTCAATATCAGCATCCTTCTCGTGGATCAACCGATCGTAATTGGTGAAAATACCAAGCTCCTCCTGAATTCGTTTCATCAGTTCACGGTCTCTCTCTGCAATAGAGTCTTCAGTACCACCAAAATAGACATCCAGTTCCTCCAACGTCTTATTCTTTGTCTCAGGTACCAAAAAGTACATAAAGGCTCCACCCATAAGGCAAAAAGAAGCAAAGAATATATATGTGCCGAACCTCATACTATCAATCATAAGCTTGGTAGTGACACCAATAATGAAATTAAACATCCAGTTGGTCGATGCTGCAATAGAAACACCTCTTGCTCGGAATGAAGCCGGGAATATCTCCTGAATGAGCACCCAGGCTACCGGGCCCCACGAGTAGGCAAAATTCACTGCAAATAGCCAAATAAAGACTACTGACACCCATCCTTGGCCCTTATTAAGACCCTCATTCTTGGCCCAGTTGTCTTCGTATATGCCATCGACAATAGCAATGACTATATGGCATATTCCCATACCAATAGCACCGACTATCATGAAACTTCTTCTTCCGAATTTATCTAGGAAAAGTACAGCAGGAAGTGTCGAAACAACTTGGATAATTCCCGTAACACCAGTGGCCAGTAAGGTGGTGGTGACACTGGAGAAACCAAAAGAGCCAAAAATCTGAGGTGCGTAGTAAAGTACAGCGTTAATACCAGTGAACTGCTGGAAAATCATGGTCCAAACGCCAATCATTATACGACGGAAGATGTTAGGAACAAACAACTCTTTGATAGGAGCAAGTCGGCCCCCCTGGATAGACTGCTCCTTGACGGCTCGGTCAAACATGACAGCACTCTTGATTTCAAGAAACTCTGCAACAATCAAAGGATCTTCGGCGTTAGACTGTCGCAATTTACCCAAGACTTTCTTGGCTTCTTCGTCACGGCCCCTCATGACCAAGTAACGTGGAGAGTAAGGCAGGAACCACATTCCAACAAACAGAATCCAAGCGGGAATAATCTGCAAAGCCAAAGGTACACGCCAAGAAACGGCTTTTTCACCAGTACAGGTATGTCCATGGGCAGCGATAGGATCAAAGGTCACAGTGGTGCCGTTCTTCAGGGTGTGCGTATAGTTATCTGGCTGGCCCTCAGGATGGCAAGAAGAGCCTCCAATGAAGTGAAAACCGTAATCTAGCCAAAACGAGATCATAGTACCAATGGTAATTGACTGCTGTTGTAATGAGACCAGAGATCCTCGAAGCTCAGGAGGGGCTATCTCTGCCTGATAAAGAGGAATAACCATAGAAAACATACCGATACCAAGACCTCCGACGATTCGTCCTCCATAGAGAAATCCAGGGTTTTGAGCACCGGCTTGCAGAGCAGATCCAAGAGTGAAAATGATGACAGCAACATGCATAGTATGCTTTCGAGAGATAATATCACAGATATATCCTGCAATTAAAGCGCCAAGCCAAGCACCCAATTCCAACGCAGCGACCATCCAAGACTGCCATTTGTCACCGGCCTTGCTGGTGGCACTGTCGTCGAATTTGGTGAAATGGGCCTGGAAATTCTCCATGACCAGAATAGAGCCCATAACACCTTGATCATAGCCGTACATCAAGCAGCCTGTGGAGGCGAACGCCGCGCTCCAAAATACATAGGGGTTTTTGAAAAAGCCTGCTAATCCCGAGGACTTTTCAGCATTAGCCTGTCCAACGACCGAGGTGGAGAAGGCGTTCTTCTCGCTCTTAACAGTGAACTTCTTGAGATTGGACGCCATGAGTAAAATAATATGCATTTTTTAGGTAGGCCATCTCTCCTTTTTATAATAGAAAAAGCGGGGCAGACATTAGCCAGGGTGGTAGTGCGTTTTGGAGCAGAATAAAAAGCAATTTTCCGGGGTCCGAGATGCATGACAAACTGATAAAAGGGGATGATAGACAAGGCTTGTTAGTCGGTTTGTACAGTTAAGGCGGTAGAGCGATGGTGAGGACTGTGAGCCAAATCGGCCGGCTCAGAAGCTCATTCCTCCATATGAAACCCCAATTCATCGTCATCAACCCCCGGATACCGGCATCCAAATATATCCACCTTTGCGTCTAGATCTTCTATTTTGGTCGTGACCACGCAGCTTATTCATCGTGTTAAGCGTGGTCACTGGGGAGAATTGCTTTTTCTCCACACGTCCTCATCGTTTCTGGCAATAAGTTGCGGGGTATGTCACATCTAAAAATTCTCCTACACACGATGGATGGTGGATATATTTCTGGATCGCAGATCGCTCAAGGCCATGGCATGTGTGAGCATCAGCATTTCATTGTATATGATTTTTGCGGCATTTGAAATCATACGGCTTACTGCCAAGGGGGTTTGATCAAAAGCTTAACTGGCAGGTTACTCATTGTGGTTTGTCCAACATTCCGCCACACCCAATTTTTGCAAGCGGGGTTAAAAGTAATTCCGATCCGCCTGTTTGAAGTTGGTGTTGCTTTGTAGGATTTAAATAAAATATTGAATATTGAAGAGGGTGTGTAGTGGCTTGTGTACTATCATATCTGGTTAGCCGAATATGGTAAGGTGATGCTAGGTGTTAAGGAGACATTCAAACGTCTTTCGACGATCGATGATCAGCTGACGATTATCAGTGTAGCTCCCTTTCCTAATTAGGCTGCGGAGTTTAATTAGGCGATGTTGTTACGATGTAAACAGTAAATGTGTCTTGTTTTGGTTTGTTTGTTTGCTTTTGGGCATTGAAATTTATCTTGAGGTTGATGGCTTTATGCGGGGAAAATATTGTAACAGTAGTATCTGATAGTGAGATGAGAACGCCTGAGGTATATGAGAGTGTGGGTTCTAAAATATGATATTATTTATATTATATTATTTAGATATCAGATATGTTACTTAGATATCATTTGTTAGTTAGATATCTTTATACTACTTAGATAAATATTATTTAGATGTCATCTATTAGTTAGATATATAACGATTACTTAGATATCATTTATTACTAGATATCCATATTACTTAGATATCATCTAGACATCTAATTCACTCAGATTTTTTTTTATTCACTCAGATATCTAAATCACTCAGATAGCCATCTTCTCCATATTACCTCAAAGATATCATCTATTATCTCTGCTGGTTATCTGGTTATATCCTGCTGGCTATCTCCTGCTAGTCTTCTTACTAGCCTCCTCTCTAAATATGCGGATGCAGCAAGTTCCTCTTCGGCCGACTCTTTTTACTCTTCCCCGTCTTCTTCTTGGCTTTTTTCACTCGTATCTTGAGATTCAGCCTTCCAACACTATTCCAGATCTGTGCGTCTATCTTGCTCGGCAGCTTACGTCCATATAAGCATTGATCTACCAACCACATACCGACCAAAAACTCGTCTCTGCCTAGAGCTCCGTCCCCTGTACGATCAACCAGATTCCAAATATTCTCTAATACACTGTCTGATATTCGGCTCCGTCTCCAGATCTCTCGTACCACCAAACCATGCACTTCTTCGGCAGGATTGATGTTGGGCTGAAGCATCTCAGGTCCTTCTTCCTCTTCGTCTTCAATATCTTCCACATCACTCTCTCTGTCGGCTCCTCCTTCCATATTGTTATCGGTATCCATGTCTTCATATATGTCGTTGACGTCACTGTCTTCCCTTCCACTCTCTCCTGATGCTAGTTTTTCCTTTGAAGAATTACCCAGACCAAGTAGCCTCTCTTTGGACGTATTTGGCATCGATACTAACGCTTCCTTAGAGTCATTGAGTGACTCTTGATCTATATCTTCTTCATTGTACAAAAACGGAATGTAGGACCCTTTGTTGGCTGCCCATAATCCTTCATACCGCTTCTTCTCCTTCTCTGTGACCACCGGTGCATCTCGGTGATGCTTCCAAGGCTTATCTTCATTAAAATGCTTTTTATTATCGGCACGCATAGTCGGGCGCAATATATGCTCCTGTCGATATGCGTCTTTGTTGTTATTTTGTGCCATTGATCCTGCCAGCTTGGCCATGAAGCCTAATTTGGACTTAATGGTTCGCTTACCCAGCGACTTTGCAGCTGCTCCCCGCTTATCCAGAAATTCCCGTTGCTTCCTTATAGCCTTCTCCATGAACCATCGGTTCTCGTCGGCTGACAAGTCCTCACTGCTATCCGTGGCCCTGGACGGCTCATACCCTGGTGTATCATGCTCCACGGGCCACGACCCGTCCATTTCATGATTTGTGTCTCTAGAAGTCGAAGCATCGCGCGACGACACCTTTTCCTTATTGGGATCTCGTAGCGTAGATGCATGGAATCCCGTCCATGAAGCTGCTGGATGATGCATAGCGAAGTTGTTGGTTCTCCCTGAACCCTTGGAGTCTATCACAGTGTTGAGTTTTTCAACAGCATCGTCTACATTATTTTTAGCTGCCAGAGCTGCTGCGAGAGCATTTTTCCCGCTTTTATTATTAGCTTGATCGTCGGTTGATTTCGTCGTGGGTTCCAGTAATGGTGACCGGCCTCTTTGAGACTCTCTATCGTTATCACGCATATTAACCGCCAGGCGAGCCGCACCGGAAATGACCTCTTTATTATCATTGGGTTGGTCGGTCTTATTGTTAGATTCGGCAGGCGGTGTATATTTTACACTGTTTTGAGCAGCCGTCAAAGCGCCTACTTTGCCATTGGATTCTTCAGGCATTTCAGGCTCAACCTCAGCCGACTGAGAGCCACGAGGAGTCACAGGATGCTGAAACCCAGAGGCCGGTGACGAGTTGTCACTGCCGGAATTTCGAGCCGCGTGGTTTTGTATATACAGCTGCTCCTGCATGTACTGGATCTGCTGCTGTATCTTCTGCTCCTGCCTGGCCTTTTCCAGGTCCTCTTTTTCACGCTGTTGTCTATTTTTAAATGCAAGAACCGAAGCAGCGGCGGCAGACCGCGAATCCGGGCGCTGTGCCGGCGGTGCTTCAGGCTGTTTGGCCGAGCCGTCAGCCGGTTCCGACGGGGCCTTCTTGGACGAATTCGCCGCCTTTGAGGCCGCGGCAATCACCCCTGAGGCATCCGACTTGGAATTTGTGGTTATTGAGTCGGAATCAGACGATTTGGCCCGAGAGCTATTAATAGGCGCAAGCGATGACTTGTTGGAGGAACCGCTAGAAACAGGCTGATTTGACGCGACCGGCTGCTTCTGGGGTCTCATGAGGTCCGCAGCAGCCTTGGCAGCCGATAGAACCGTGTCAGCCTTGATTTTGTTGGCAGCATGGTCATTTGCACTATCCCGAGATTCCAGCTGCTGATTCCGAAGCTGTTTCTGTAGACTCTGATTGGGCCGTCTTGTCGGATTTCCAGTCATTCTATTGACTTAATTCCGACAAGAAATACCGCCCCTTAAATAGGTCTATTTAAAAGACGCGATATTAAAAGAAAGGAATGGGCTGTCGGATATATGTGTTTAACCCGTTTGGGAGATATCAGCACTGTTTATTGTGGAGAATGCACTTAGAAAATACGAAGAAGGGTAAGTTATTTACGGTTTGGAAAAGTTGCGGGGGGTTTGGTAGGAGGTATAAATTAGAGGAGAAATGTGCGTTTTGAAGAATTACGGGAATTGGCCAAGAGTGCGGGTACTTCGGCATAAGGCAGGCATGTGCCGAAGGTCGGGTGTGGAAGAAATGAGGTGGAGAACTATTACGAGGGAAGTAGTAGAAGTAGAACTGAGTAGATGATACGGGTGAGTATACGAATACAGAAGATATGAAATTGTGATAATATACGGTGATACGGAATTGTTATAATATACGGTGAACGGCATTGCGATAACATACTATGATACGGCATTGTGAAATATACTACTATGATATGCCATTGTGATAACATACCTCACGGATAACTCGCTTACACCCCACCTAGGCTACCATACCCTCACCACCTACATGACTAATCTTTCCTATTCCACCCATCCCTCTATAACCTCAGCTTATAAAAATGTAATAATCAATGTAGTAACAGCCGTCAGGCCCAACACAATAGGATTGGACTTCCCCAGCCCGGCCTTGGTCAAATTCGTCGTAGTTGCATCCCAGAACAAATGTCGAAGCCCATTGTAGAAATGAAATGAAAATGGAAGTGCTGCCAGGAACTTTATAGGCACTTTGACGGCTGTAGGAAGCGATCCGAATGCGTTGGCAATGTTGGTCGAATCAAAGCCCAGTCCAACAAATGGAAGAGCCAAATATCCACACAGAAGACCATAAGTTGCAAATCCCAGAACTACGCCTGTGATTCGATGAGCTCCTGACAACAGGCCGCTGGTGGGAAACTTGTAGATCTCCAAATGTGGGGAAATCGGTCGGTGGCTTCGCTGAGTTTCCAGAATCTGATAAGCTTCATTGGTGGTTGTTTTCTCAGAAGTAGCAAGGTTACGTCTGTGATATTAGCAGCTGTAAATTATCGTTTAGCCTACTTCTGTTTACCGTATTACCTACCTTAGAGATGCAAAGATGAATTGAGAAGCTCTTTTGCCAGCCAAAGGTCGAGCAGATGCTGATGTTAATAACATATTAAACTAAATCAAATAAGTACATTACATACATTTTAGTAAACCCTGAGAGAAGAATCTTGAAGCCAACATGTTGATAATTCCAACGGTTGATTAAGTGGTTATATGGAGAAACAAAGATATTATCGAGCAAATGATTGGATGGTCGGGAGTTTGGTCACGTGACGGTCGGGTCCGTTCTATATAAACTTTCAACTCTGTTTTTCACAACTTTATAACTTATCTTCATGTCAAATTATGCACTTTTGAGGCATTGCAATCCTTCCGTATAGTGCTATGAAGGCCGTTCTGGCTTTTGCAAGTATCTTATTGATGGGTTGTATTGAGAATCAGCAGTATATAACTGGTTAGCAAGTGACAGGACAAGTAGAAGAATTGAGGCCGATTTAATCACCATAGAGTCTAGAGCGTGACTTTTTTGGTTTCATGCCCGGTCCACATGAGTAGTGGTTTGTAGAGAGTGCAGTGAATGAAGTTTTAGTGAGAAAAGTGAGATGTGTGGTTAGTGAAGTAAGTCTAGAGTAGAAACTAGATGAACTACTAGCCAGTTGTTTTCCCACAATAACGCTATAAAATCCAAATAAATTCCTATATACTTCTTTTATCTCTATTCTCGATCATTTTATTCTATTTTCCCTCATTTTTAAGACCTTTTCCTTGTTCAATTTCACCTCTTGGCTACAAAACCACCGACAATCTCCCTATACACCAACCAAATAACTAGCGTATTATTCCGCCCCAGAACAAAAAACCCGAATATTTAAATAAAAACCCGTCTACTGTAAACTATAACCCTAAACTATTAATAATACGATTTTACATATAATTTAACCCCGCATTTTTAAAATTACCCTCCCTTTGATTCATTTGACTCGTCACAAGAAATTGATTTTTTCAGCCCCAAACATCCAAAGAAATTTTCACCTTTTAACCCTGAGTTTTTTAAATTTAGCAACTCAAACAACCACCCTTCAGGCCACCGGTTTTTTCCCTACAAACTACCGATTTAATCTTCTAGAAAGCGCCTTTCTAACAAGCCTGATTTTCTTGAATTGTCTATTCTTGAAGAAAAAACCCCTCGTCTTCACCAACCAATTCTCGCCATAGTGCCCTTGTTTTGTTCTCCTTGACCTCTGGGAATTTAACGAGTGAGCTTCTATCTTGAGAATACAAAAGAGTTCAAAGTTATTCTACTCCTTTTCCTCGTATGAGCAAGGAAATCCTTCTGCGATTCAACCGACCAGCAAAGCCCAGGTAACACGGCATCTTAGGGACCTGACAACACGTTTCACTTTTTTTTTTCTAGAATTACAAGGCCTCGTGTAAAGGCATCATCATTGCTTGTATTCTTCCTTAAACTCCGCTCGGGATCCCTGTTGGGGGTCTAGGTTAACATGATTGTTGATCAGCCAATGGACTACACCCGCTACGTTGATCGAGCCACGTCCATCAACTTGGACTCGACCGACGCTTTTGAGGGCCCTGAGAAGCTCCTTGAGATCTGGTTTGCACCTGGGCCTGACTCGCTGCCGTTTGAAATGACTCGTCGGGGACTCAGAGACATTCCTCGCAAGCAGTGGGAAAAGGTTCTTGATCTCGTTCAATGCAAGGTCCTGTCTGTGGTATCGACTCGTGAAATGGACTCGTATGTGTTATCGGAGTCCAGCCTGTTTGTGTACCCTCACCGGGTAGTTTTGAAAACGTGCGGAACCACCACGTTGATTGCCGGAGTGTCTCAGATACTCAAGTGTGCCGAGCAATATGCCGGATATTCCAAGTCCAAGCAGCCCTGGCGGGTTTTCTACTCGAGGAAATCCTTTTTGTTTCCCGACCGCCAGAAACATCCTCATTCGTCTTGGAAGTCCGAGCTGCTGGCCCTGGACTCTATGTTTGCTAATGGTCGGTCCTATGTGGTTGGAAATATCATGTCTGATCACTGGTACTTGTATTGCACCGTTCCTTCGAAATCTTTGCTGGATTTTCCCAATTCCGAGAAAAACATTGGATTCCGAGATCAGAACTTGGAGATCATGATGACTGATTTGTGTCCTGAACAGTGCTTGAACTTCTTCAATGATAGGGAGCCAGGCGCTGATCTGTGCTCTGATCTTGGAGCCCCAGCTGATGACAATGACCCAGGACACGAACTGGGAAACGTCATCACGAAACTTGCTGGAATTGACGAGTTGTATCCTACCAAGAAGCAGCTCATTGATTCTTTTTGCTTCACACCCTGTGGATATTCATGCAATGGCCTTGTTACCGATGGAGACTACTTTACAATCCATGTGACGCCAGAATCACACTGCTCATATGCTAGTTTTGAAACCACGGTGCCTCCTCAGCCGTTTGGGCTGACTAGTTTGGACATTTTGCACCGAGTTTGCAAGGTTTTTAGGCCTGGCAAGCTTCTGGCAGTGTACTTTGAGTCCAATCATATGGACAATAAGGACAGTTCTATTGCTAGTGGATATATGCCTGGATATAAGCGGGTTGATAAGATCACGTACGAGTTGATTGATTATTCGGTTGTTTATGTTTGTTTTGAGAAGAATTGAGGTAGGTAGGATTATAGTAAGTTATAGTAAGTAAAGTATATTTGGAATTAGAGAATTTCTAAAATATTGCAATTCTGGAAATATTGCAATTTCTGAAATTTGCAAATATCACCAAATTGCCAAAATTGCCAAAATTTATTTTATAATTAAGTCTCTATTTCTCCAATTCTCCAATTCTCTAATTCTTCGAATTCTCTTACCTCCCACTACACTTGATCCACTACACTTGATCCAACATGTCGCTCAGGTACGTAAAACAACCACCGTAGAAGCACTAAACCTGTAATATCTCGTACTTATGCTAATTTACACAGCGGATTTGGAGGCTTTTCTACAAGCGATTTCGGCTCCTCGGTTTCTATTTCGTACATCTCGGGAATCCCGAGCCCAGATCAGATCAATACGCCTGAATTGGTGGTTTTATTCAAGAACTTGCTCAAGACGTCTGAAGTTACAAGAGAAAAGGCCATTCAGCAGCTTGTAAGAGCACTCGGAGAGCATCCTGAGTACGTTGATGCTGATTTTCACTGGCAATGGGTCCTGGTATATCCTAAATTGGCCGTTGATATCTCTATTGCCGTACGAGCATTGGCTCAAAAGTGCCAGGGACTCGTCTGCAGTATTCTGGGAAAACGCTGCCAAAAGTACCTGAAACATGCCATTGGTCCCTGGCTGTGTGGGCTCTACGATCAGGGTTCTGGTGTCGGAAAAGCTACTCAGGACTCGCTAGAGGCGGTATTTCCGACCGTTGAGAAACGCCAGGCTTTGTGGCATCTATTTCGAGCTGATATAATTGAATTTGCCAAACAGGTCATATGTTTTGAGACCAAGGTTTCCGTCTACGACAAGCGATATGTCACCGGTGAAGAATCGTCTCTTGGATACTATAGAATCGTTTACACTTGTCTTAAGGCACTGACGAATATCCTGGCTCAGAAAAAGAGCCAGAACGACGATTTACAGGAAGTATTGGCTGATAAGAAATTCTGGAGCTTGACTTACTGCGGAAATTTAGCTGTAGTAAGAGCTCTACTCCAGCTAACTAGAGCTGTCATCATTGAAGACCAAAACATCGCCAATGACAATCTTTCGCACATGACTGCATCAATAATCAAAAGCTCCTCGAGCCCTGCAAAACTCCCCGGTAACGCTTTGCCGGACCTAATCAAGACTATTGTAGCCATCTGCAATGCTTTTCCTGACAAAGTTTGGCAGGACAAAAAGTTTTACTCGGCTGTAGAATACCTGATAATACAGGGATCCAGGGAATCCATGGCTGCCTTCTGGGAGGAAATTCCTGCACTAATTGCGGCTTTCCCTGAAAATATCAAACCTTCAAAGGACGTGATGCTTCAAGCTCTGGAAAAGGAAAAGTTTGCTAATGATATTGCCAAAGCAATAGAAATCATTCTTCAGCTATATCCAGACTCTCTTTCGGATATTCTTTATTTTGTTTGCCAGGCAGATCAAAGGTTCCCCTCGAGCTTGTTTTCTACGCTTGGTTCTAAATCCTCGAAACTGGGCGATAACGGCTTGGATAGCCTGGTTGATACCTGTGCTTCTCTGCAGCAAAAACCTTCTGCAAAAGGCAGTCCTATGAGCAAGGTTATATTGATAGTTGAAAATGCTCATATAAAGTCTGCAGCTTTGTCAAAGTACATTGATAATGTTCTTGACAAGGGAATCGACAGCCAGTTTCCCTTGATATCTTCAGTCACGAACAATACTACGCTGTATACTTGGAATGATGAGACATTTGCATCTTTTGCATCGAAACTTATATCTAACAAAGCGTATCAGGAATCTGCGATCAACATTTTCTTTCATGGCCGAGAATGCAGTAATTTCCAGGAGTGGAGCCAGAAACTCGTGGATTCTGCTGTGGATTCTGTTGAAGATAGCGAAATATCCTTACGAAATGCTTCTTTGCTGCTAAGAAACTACAAGCAATTTGCCGGATTTTGTGTACCGAGTGAGAAACTCAGTGATTACGTCTCGGACCTCAGTATTCAGGAGCAGGAGAATAAGGATACTCGTGATTGTATCATCTACTCAATTTGCGCGCATGACGTTCTTATATCACGACCAGCATCGTATACAGTAGTGGATATCGTCTTCAGTGCTCTGGACGAGATTCCTTTGGTTGCATTAGATATTCTGAACGATGTATGTCGTTTGGACCACCAGATTCTTGTGGATTTCATCAAGCAGTCCAAGGATGCAGTTTATGTCACTTCAAAGCTACATAATCTGGGCACTGGGGGTAAATCTGTCTTGGATTCACTTTCGAATCAATTTGATGACCTTGGCGTGGAAGTTTTGACTAGTACTCTTGATACGCTTAGTCTTGATAATGTTGATAACGCAGTTGAGGTCGCGGGCAATCTTCTACGTGATACTGACAAGGCGAGTCACATAATAGAGCAGCTGGTTGCTTTGGAAGACGGTGCAATTCAGGTTCCTGTTAACTACTTGATGACTTTTCATGAGGCAATCTTGCTAGAGAACGACCTGGCAGCTGATTCTCAAGATATTATAAGTAACCAAACTGTTGCTAAAGCATTATTTGCTTCGAGAGTTCTTGCAAAGAAGCACGTTAAGCTTGACACCGAAAGCCTGTTGAACCTGCTTCTTATTGATGAACTGTGCACTGCTGTACAAGGCTCTAGAGCTCGACGAACAGAAGACATGTATTTTGACGAGCTCCATGAAAACGTCAGTGGTATATTGAGCGATTCCAATGGCAAATTGTTGCATCATCTTGCTACTTATCAAGACATAAACGCACGTGGATTTTATTACTCGATCATCTTACGGAAGGTTCTGCAGCGAAGCGCATTTACGTTATCGGATTCTTCTCTTCAACAAAGAAGAGACTTTAGCGCATTCTCTGGGATGAAACATGTGAAAAACAGTGCAGATTTAAGTGTGCTTCGAAACCGATTATCCAGCCAGTTGATTGGAACGCAGAACATCCAACTGCCTGATGTGATTGCTCTCAATGATATCATGGACGGTGAAGGCCCCTCCATTCCCTTGAACAGATTGAGCATGATTCTAAAGAGCTTGCAAGGACTGATTGAATCAGACGATTCATATGAATCCTCGTTCATTCCCACTAGACTGGAAATTACTATATTCTTGAGGCATACGGTTCAAATCTATTCTACTCAACTATTGCCCACGCATTGGACTCAGATTATTGACTTAATTGAGCAGAATATGTCGATAGCTTCTATAAACGAGGAATTCGGAGGCATATTGGCTTTCTATACTTTGAAATTGCTGGTTTGTCTACTAGAAGTTTCAAAGAATGTTCAGTTGGAGGAGGTTGAAGAGAAGAAGAGCGATCTTCTTGGCCAGGTGACGGATATTTTCAATATTGCGTCTCATTCAGGGCCAGTAATGGGCAGAATGGTGTTTGGTATATCTGAATACCTGGTTGAAGATAAGACTATCATGGACGAACTAGACACTCAGGCTCTATATGCTACGCTTAGCGACACCAACGAAATCAGCCTCATGAAGACCATAGGACGGTTATTGCTGAAGAATATCCAATCGAAGCAAGAGGAGATCTCAATTGAGTATCAGTTGAGTAAGGGGACGCTGGAAGTCAGCTTGGAATCCCAGTTGATGGATCTTGCAACTGAACCCAGTCATGGAACGTTCAAATATCTGCTAGCCTGGATGCTTTTGCTGGGTCATTTTGATACAAGTTCGTACGAGCTGCGAAGAAACTATATCAAGCAATTGCACGGGCCCATTTACAAGTTTCTGGACTTTCTTTGGCGAGATGGTAACTTGCAGAGTCTGGAGAAGATGAATCCTGGAGAGGACATTGAACAGTACGACTTTGCCCCTTCGAACGACGAAGCTAACGTCTTGGCACGACATGTGTATTTCAGAGTCGTTGCTTATATTCACACTGTTGTGCGAGGCTGGTATCTTGGGCTGTCGAAGTCTGGCCTGGTGGACAAGTTCACTAGGGCCCATGTTTCACCATTGGTGCTTAAACAGGAGCTACGCAATGTGAATGACGGGTCACAGGACGACTTCCTGATTGTCAAAAAGGAATCTTCAGTCCGAGTCCATTACCAAGTTGACGAGCAGGAATGTGTGTTTGATATCGTGTTCCCAGAGGGCTATCCGTTGCAGGATATCACCATCAAGACCGATCGGCTGGTTGGAGTGCCGCAGAAGCGATGGCGAGGATGGTCGGCGACAATGCAAGCCGTGAGTATATCTCAGAACGGGCAGCTGTCGGAAATCCTCACGATTCTCAAACGAAGCGTCAAAATGTACTTTGAAGGGGTCGAGGAGTGTGCCATATGCTATGCCATCATCCACAACGACCTGACGCTTCCTGACAAGACCTGCTCGACCTGCAAGAAGAAGTTCCACACGGACTGCCTCTATCGATGGTTTAAAAGTTCCAATGACAGCGCATGCCCGTTGTGTCGTTCCAAGTTTAATTTCAAGACTCGCCAGGCACCGAACCTGGTCATGTGACGAGCACAAGGCCCAAATTTTTCAACGAGCTTTCAACTTGGAACTTAACTTGTGACAAAAACGCACAAAACACACAACAAAAAGCATGTTAAAACGGTCTTTGGGCTGGATGGCCGGTAGGTGCGTCAGACGAGAGTTCCACGATGCCGGCATACAGATGGCTCGGCAGAGCTACTTGAAGCGAATCAGGCGGATCCAGAAGCATGTAGCGAGCCAAATGCTCAAACCACAGGCCGACGCCGGTGATCCGGTGCTCGGGCGGCCGCAGACGCCGTTCCTGGAGCGCATAAAGTCGCGGGTCTCGGAGGAGTTCAACCAGATTGGCGGGATTTCGACGGAAAACTCCGAACGGCTCATGTACGGAGCGGAACAGGCAGCCATTCTGCAGTCGGGAGCCTGGTCCGAGTCGGAGATTGTGCATGACAGTAGTAAGAAGAGGGAGGCGGTCACGAGGATCATTGGCATGAGGAACGCATCGCAGTCTCAGATGCAGAAGTTGGCAGTAGCATTGGCCGTGGAGGAGTTTGGCCGGTTTGAAGGAGATACAGGCAGCCCCGAGGTCCAGGCTGCAGTGGCCACGGTGAAGATCCAGGCAGTAGCTCGGCATTTCAAGGAAAACATACATGACTATACGAGTCAGAAGAAACTGCGGGAATTGGTGCAGGGAAGACAGGGGATACTCAAGTACCTCAAACGAACGAACCCACAGCGGTATTTCTGGGCCATTGAGAAGCTCGGGCTCACTGACGTATCGGTGGTCAGTGAGTTTGCACTGTCGCGGAAATATTACGAGAAAACGAGGTTCTTTGGCGACCGAACGCTGCCTGTACGCATCACCAAGCCGGAGATGCGTCGCATTCGGGCAGCCGAGGCGCTGAAGAAACGCGCGAAGAAGTATCTGGCCGATCAGCAGGTTTAAGGGAGGCCGGCAGGGGACAGTACGAGGGATGGCTGCGAATATGCACAGATCAGACTGGAGATACACAGATCAGGCTGGAGATGTACGCAGACCCGATGCCCAGAGCAACACCGTCTCTACTGCCCACATTGTAAATATGTACATTCGTAAATACGTCAAGCTTATGCTTTCGGAAACGCCAAGCTTATGCTTCGAGAAACGCTAATGGCTCATCCTCGCAGAACTGCAAGCTTACGCTTCGAGAAACGCCAAGCTTATGCTTCGAGAAACGCTAATGGCTCACACTTCCAGAACTGGAACGCCCTATGCTTCTGAAAACTGCAAGCTCATTCTTCCAGAACTCCAAGCTTACGCTTCCACAACTCCAAGCTCATCCCTCCAGAAACTCCTTGATAGCATGCCCCACATGCTCCACGTCCAGCAGAAACGTATCATGGCCAAATATGCTGACGTCCGACCCCAGTTCCTTGTACTCCACGAGCTTAGAATAACCTGCTTGCAAGTTGATCTGCTGAAGAACCGACACGATTTCTCGCTGCTGAAAGCACGGGAACAGAAGATCTGATTCCACGCCCAGGACAAACGTGGGAATTCCTGCCAAAGACGACATTCCCTGGACCAAATCGTCGTCTGGAGCAGATTTCGGGGTCGACGAGATCTCTGAAGGCTGGACCTTCTCGGTATATGGAGTGTCGGGCAGAGCACAGACAGTGTTGTCGAACAGATCCTTTCCACTGCGGATATCAGCCGATTTCTGCGTATTCACAAGCCCCAGGTCAAACAGGTCCATAGCCTTGGATATGTAGAGCAGGCTATTGGGGTCGTATTCCGTGCAGAACTTCTCGCCCTGGTGATCAAGGTACGTCTCGATGAGGAAGTCCGGGCACAGCGCAGGAGACTTGGAGTCGTCTGCTCGTTTTCGGCCGAATCGCTGCTCCCACTCGGGCCCCGATCGGTACGTCACAGTGGCCACTTCTCGAGCCAGTTTCATGCCTACATGAGGAGGAATGTCGTCGTAGTAGAACCCTCGTTTCCAGTTGGGATCTGCCATGAGGATCTGTCTCTGGGTATGACGCATGGCTATCGAGTAAGGATGCGACCGAGCACAGCCGGATATCGAGACGAGTTTTCCAACGGCCTCAGGGAACTCTCGAGCAAATGCAAGGCTCTGCATGCCTCCCATGGACGGCCCCACCGACGCATACAGCTTGGAAATGCCCAAATGGTCGCGAATAAGTCTCTGCTGAGCACGGACCATGTCATTGATGCTTATGACGGGAAATCGAGTCGCATAGCGCTCTCCATCGGCCGGATCAATGCTGCTTGGGCCCGTCGATCCATAGCAGCCTCCAAGCACATTTGTACAGATAACAAAGTACTTATCGGTATCGATACTGAGACCAGGGCCTATGAATTTCTCCCACCAGCCGGGTTTTGTGTTTTTGGAATGCGAACGGGCGTGGGAACTGGCAGAAAGCCCCGTATGCAGCAGAATGGCATTAGATCGATGAGCATTCAGTCGACCCCACGTCTCGTATGCGAGTCTAAAAGAAGGAAGAACTCCTCCGTAGTCGAGTTTCAGGGGCTGAGAACTCTCAAAAGTCTCGTAGCCTGAAACAATTCTGGAATAGTCCGGTTCAGGCCCGCTTTCATAGGACTGGCTCCTTTGATCTAGCTTGTCGAGACATGGAAATGCAAGCTGAGGATTTGATCCGGCATGTTCAGCGGCCGTGGGACCTGAGTAGTGCCGAATAGCACGAGGAAAGGCTCTTAAGGACCTTGAGAAGTAAAGATATTTATGCATTGTGGTATAAATTACAAAGAAAAGAGAGGATTTGAAGAAGTTGAAGGTTTGGGGAGGCACGTGACATTTGGCAATTGTGGCCGTGTATGTGGCAATGCAGAGATGAGATGGATTGGTGGTTTGGATGTGGTTGGAGGAATCGGGGATATAGCTAGGTCTTTATATTATACTTTGTTGATATTGCTGTATCGTGGTTGTTGATATTGTTGTATGGTTGTTGTGGATATGGTTGTATGGTTGTTGATAGATCGCTTAAGCATAGTCTATCGAGTCTCATCTCTAGCTAAACTAACTATGACTTAAGGTTAACTAAGGTGAATATTTAGTTTTTGAAAAGAAAAAAGAATTCAGATTAGAGGAATTAGAACTACGTTAGAAGCCTTTTCTTTTGATTATAAATCCCACAATATCACAGATTTATCAACAGGCTTGTATACCATGGCACAGGTTCCTGGCTCTTGCAAGCCACACGCATAGTAACGCAAAGAACGCACTACGTAACCAACGCAACGAACGCTACGCAACGCATTCTACGTACGAACGCATACTAACCAAGCTGCATGTACGCATACGCATATGCATAACGTATAACGTATAACGTCTAACGCACAACGCTAACGTCTAACACAACGTTTAATACAACGTACAACCTAACGTATCTTAAACATCTCTCTCAACTTTAATTATAATACACAATAAATATCATCCCTCCTGCTTAACAGCCGGACTCCTTTCTTCTCCAACCGGCTGAGAAGCCTCCTTATACTCCCCCTTTACAGGTGAATTGAGCCATTTTATATAAAAATCATCCATAAACAACTTAGCCACATCGGCTCGGGAAATCTCTTGTCTAAACAGAGGTTGTTTAAGCAAAGTCAACATATGCAACCCATTTGGATAAACCAAGAATTTGGCATATTTAGGCTCTCTCCAATACTCCAGATAGTCCAAATACGCTATGAAATCGGCATTTTCCAGATATTTATTCTGAGCCAGCCAATTGAGATATTGAGGATTAGCCAGAGCTTGGATAAACTACATAATTAGTATACAAATATATTAAAAAAATCATGTTTTCTACACACCTCTAATTCTATCTCAAACCTTGTTGGCTCTATCGATGGCTGTTCGCTTGCCATTGGTGGATGTTCCGTTGGTGAATGACGGTTTTGTGGTGGTAAAAAAATTTGCTGCATGTCTGGGATTTTTGACTAACATATATGCATTACAGGATTAAAATGCCTAGAGATAAAATTATGTCATTAGTCTGCAAAGTCAAATGATCCGTGATAAAGTTTAAAATACCTAGTTTTGAAGAATTCACGGACTTATTGCTGTTCCATTCTAGGCAATTGCAGTCAATCCGGCCCGTGATCCATAATAAGATATGTTTTGCGGAGTCACGGTGCTTCCGTTCTGGGAAATTGATCCACTAACAAGGTCCAGAAAAGGAACTGTGAGGTGGTTCGAGTTATGCGCAAGATTGGGGGGCTCGGAAATAACTCCGAAGGGGGTGATGAATGTCCAGCTAGGCATTAGACGTTAACACGGTAAATATTACAGGGTTCATCACCGCTGCATTCACCGATCCATATCTTATCAATCTCCACATCTTGTTTGTTGCTTTTTCTCCCTTCCGCTTAGTGCTCCATTTAGGGTCCAGATGCTGTCCAAATCGGTAAGTGGTGCCGTCAATCGGAGCAACATGATAAAACAGTGACGTTCAGATGACCGCGAATTCAGGAGAAAAGCAGCTTGAAACATGGAAAAATGCCTCTTGCTTGGCCACATGACTTTGACGAACAGCTTTCAGTTTAGAGTTTGCGTAATGGTTTATTTCAGTAATCGGCCCACTGTTGTAGACGGCTGGCATTTCCTCATTAGTCCATTGTTTGAAATAGCGGGGTACAGGAATGAACCCCGGAAAAACTCACAGCATATCGTATGATAGGGCTTGAAGGACTGGAAGAATAATATCGATGAGAAAAATTTTTTAAAAAATTTATTTTATTTTATTGCTATTATTGACGCGTCCATGTCCGCGTCCTAGCTCGTTTTCTCCACATCTTCCTGTTGCAAAACAAATGTTCCCCAGAAAAAGAAAATCCGCCTAAATATTTGCTACACCAGTATATAATGCCGCCGGATTCCCCACACTTTCCTATTAAAACCATCTGAAAATGTCAGACGTTGCAAGCATTAAATACGACGACCCCAAGGCTGAAAACGACGCCGTCCAATATGACACAGAGGTGGAGATCGGCAAGCTGGAGGAGGAGCTTGCCCGTACGCCTCAACGGCACCGATTTGAAATCCCCAAGGTCCAGTTTCCCTCGCAGAGAGCTGCTGTGATCACCTTGGCCTTTTTTGCATCCATGGGTGGCTTGTTGTCGGGAATTGATCAGTCGTTGATCTCCGGCGCTAATCTGTACATGCCCAAGACCCTGAGCCTCGATAGCAACCAGGTTTCGCTAGTATCGGCCGGCATGCCTCTTGGCGGCATATTTGGGTCCCTGGTGATCAGTCCGTGCAACGAGTACTTTGGACGAAGATATACACTGTTGATTTCCATTGCCTTTTATACAGTGGGTGCTGCTCTGGAGGCAGGAGCCATGAACTTCGGCATGATGATGGCTGGAAGACTTATTCTCGGCACTGGCGTGGGCATAGAAGGAGGAACTGTTTCTGTATATATTGCTGAGTGCGTTCCCAGTCATGTCAGAGGCCGTCTTGTTTCTTTGTATCAGTTCAATATTGCTCTAGGCGAGGTCTTTGGATATGTGGTTGCAGCTATATTCGTCAATGTTAAGGGTAACTGGAGATATATGCTTGGATCGTCGTTGGTGTTTTCGACTATCATGGGCATTGGCATAGCAGTTTTGCAAGAAAGCCCCCGTTGGCTCATGCATAAGGGCCGAGAAATCGAGGCCTTTGCCGTCTGGAAAAATCTGCGAAAACTCGACACTGAGGAGTCCAAAATCGAGTTTCTGGACATGCGACAAACTGCCCATCACGAGAACCACAGAGACGTGCAGTCCGAGAAGCGAATTGTGTGGATGGACTTCTTCAAGGTCCGCCGTGCTCGCAATGCTCTCATCTATGCCAATATTATGATCGCCCTCGGCCAGCTGACTGGTATCAACGCTATCATGTACTATATGTCTACACTTATGAAGCATGTTGGATTCGACGACGAGAAGGCTGTTTTCATGTCCATGGTCGGAGGTGGAGCTCTTCTTCTTGGAACCATTCCGGCCATTCTGTACATGGATCTGTTTGGCCGACGAGTATGGGCCAACATCATGCTTCCATTGACATTTGTCGGTCTAGTTTTGGCCGGTGTATCGTACTTGGTGCCGATATCTAATCTCAAGGCTGTGGAAGGCACATATATCACGGGACTCATTATATATTGTGGATTTTTCGGCTCCTACTCGTGTCTTACCTGGGTCATTCCTTCTGAAGCATTCCCTACATATCTCAGATCTTACGGCATGACTTGTGTTTCAACCATGTTGTACCTATGGACATTTATCGTCACATACAATTTCACAAACATGCAGAACGCCATGACTGGTACTGGTTTGTTGATTGGATTCTATGGAGGCATTGCAGTACTGGGATGGATCTATCAGCTTTTGTTCATGCCTGAGACCAATGACAAGACGCTGGAAGAGCTGGATTACGTGTTTGGAATGAAGAGCAGCGATATCATGAAGGAGAATCTGAAGAACCTTGCTCGATTTAAGTTGTAGTGTGAAGTGATTGTAGTGTTAAGTTAATAAAGTTGTTTGATGTTAGCCGTGCTTCAGCCGTGGAAAGACCATGAATGAGACTATGAAGGATAATATGAAGGAAAACCTAGAATGAATGAGATTTATGATATTTTGCTATGAGTCTATTAAGCCTAATATCCATCGAATCTAAAAATATATCACTCCATCACCTATCTCTATCATTATCCAAATATCTCCTCCTTCCCATCTCGTATCGCTAATGCAAAGAAAAAACGTTTTTCGACAAGGAAAAATTTTATGGCGCAGCCGCGCTGCGTCGGTTTCACAACTCAAAACCTATATAAAGAAGAGGGCGCGCCCTTGTGTCTCAAAACACATTTTCACCACTTTGATCCAAATACATGAACAGTATTTGATCACAGCCTTCTAAACACCAAGGCCAGCTTATCTCGAGCCGAGGGTTTTGCGCAAAAGCAGCCGTGTTTTGTAATAGGCGCTTCTTTATTGGATGATTCAAACAGGCATTGACGCTTGAAGGGTTTTCTTGCCTTGCTGTGCTCTGATGGTTAAAAGCATCATTGAGCTGCAATAATAAAGGCGAAACGTAATAAAGTATAAGTTCGGACTTGGATTCCGATAGTGGTTTTAGGTTCTTGCTGAGCGTTGCTGTTAGCGCTGTTTAGACGCAGCAACTAGGTGTTTTAAACCTACCGGATCTTGTTTCGCAAGTTATATCAGTAATATCCGGCATTTCTCTTTGTGAATTATCTGTTTTTATTGCTCAAACGATATCATGCCGTTCTTGCACTCAGACTCAAACTCTTCCGACAGCTCAAACGAGCATCACCGCGACAATATCGACCTTCATGACCATCGTCACGACCTCCATGACCATCGTCAGCATCAAACCGATGGTCCTGCAGCTGCTGTTGCTCCTAGTATTTCAAACTCCTCGAGAAGATCAGAAGTCGCTCCCTCTCGTCCAAGAATAGGTAGCTTGCTTGAAGGTCGTCGACCTCGATCACACTCACTTGTCTCAAATGCTGTTTCTGAAAATTCAGTTGGCACTCTTCCTGGCAGCCGACGTGTCGTGTCTATTGAACGTCGTAGCTCTCGTCGACTCTCGACAGATGGAATGGACGATGATTCCAACATCAGTATTCAGGATACCGACGATGATGTGTGTTTTCCTATAGACGACACCGAGGAAAGCGGTGTTGATTTCAAGGAGTTAGATGATTTCGCTCAAGCAGCACGTCAGTTAAGTCGAGCCAATTTTCCCGGCTACGAAGAAGATGAGAAACAATCTCTTCTATCTGACGAAGGCGGTCGTCCTCCCCAGGAATCAGCTCAACCCAATGATCCTTTGTATAACTCCCCTCAGAAGAAGGTGACAGTCAACACCTCTGTTGAAAGTCTCAACTTGAGTGCCTCCCAGAGTGCACATCGTTTAGGCAACGCAGTGTCAATTGGCGGTGAGAGGATTGAACCTGACGGTGCTCCTCAGGACGAGCCTTTGAGATTCAGCTTTTTCGGTACGGAAACTACCGAAACCATACATGCTTCGGATCTGCCTTCACTGGTTGATGATGACCAATCTTTCGAGGATTTATTTGACACTAAGAATGGTGTCTGGTGGTTAGATTGTTTATCTCCTACCGACAATGAAATGAAGATTCTGTCTAAAGCGTTTGGAATACATCCTTTGACGACGGAGGATATTCGAACTGAGGAGTCTCGAGAGAAAGTCGAGATATTCAAAAAGTATTACTTTGTCACTTTTCATACATTTGAAGATGATTCTGAAGGTGACGGCTTTTTGGAACCCTTGAACTTCTATGTTGTTGTGTTTCGAGATGGTATTCTATCCTTTCATTTCTCGCCAATTCCAAATTGTGCTAATGTCAGACGACGGGTTAGGCAACTTAGAGAGTACATGAAGATATCTTCAGATTGGCTCTGTTATGCTTTGCTTGACGATATCACGGACACCTTTGCTCCTATGATTGATGAAGTTCAGGTTAGATCAGATATGATTGAGGATACGGTGTTTGTGGCTAGACAGGAAGATATTGGGCCAATCTTGAAGAAAATCTCAGCAGCGAGGAAGATCACAATGACACTTTTACGACTATTGTCAGGAAAGGCCGATGTGATCAAGATGTTTGCTAAACGATGTAACGAGAGATGGCAAAGTGCACCGAATGGCGAGATTGGATTGTATCTTGGCGATATCCAAGACCATATTGTCACAATGTACCAGGACTTGATGGTGATTGAGAAGATTCTTTCTCGATCGCATGCCAATTATCTTGCACAATTGCAAGTTGAAAGCCTTGCAACTAATTCACGCATCACCACTATGCTTGGCAAAGTCACGCTACTCGGTACAATATTGGTGCCAATGAACCTTGTTACTGGTGCTTTTGGCATGAATGTCGACGTACCCGGTAAAGACGGAACCAATCTCTCGTGGTTTTTTGGGATCTTAGCGGTCATGCTGGCCTTTATTGTTGCGCTGTCTATAGCTGCAAGCAAGTACCTTGCCAGAGTAGAACGACGGGCTCTAGAGGCTGACAATGGCCAGGAGGAAAATGATCCGTTTTTGAGAGCAGGACGATCGAATGGAGACAGTTGAGACAGCTGAGGAGGAAATTAATGGAGACTGCAGTAGCAGTATGATAAGCTTCTGGTGCGAGGTGGTGCGAGGTATTTGATGTTACTTGTAATATGTTAAAGTAGATGAGTTGATGCAAACTGTATAAATACAAGTGTATAATACAAGTGTATGAATCCAAATTGTATAAATAAGACTTATATGTGAGAAGAGCATATTGCATTAAGTTCGGTACTTTTTGACACTGCTTATTAGAGAAACACCTAAAACTTAAACTTTATGATCCCAATATATATCTCTATTCGCCTATCGTATCTATATTATCACTACCACCAGTAATATTTATCTAAGGCTAAATGACGATAGTTTGCTATTTCAGCCGCCTGCCACACACCGTGAGATACCAATACGGATGCGGATTTCGAACGAACACAAAAAAGATTTTGAAATCACATTCAAAAACCAAGAAAACACCATTCTTTATAATACACAGGACTTTTCACCATGATAATTGTACGTGTTGACATGCGTAAAATTTTGCTTGCGGCTGAAAATTTCTGCAGCCAGCCGCATCTTTCGTCCTTAAATGCCTCAAACCTATAAAAGAGCGGGTCCACCCCAAAAAAATTCTGTTAGATACTTTTTCTTTGACTAATTGATACAAATACATGAGCAGTATTTGATCAGTGAATTTAAACACCAAAGCCTGCTTGTAGCCGAGTGTTGGTGTACAGTCAGTAATATTTTGGCGTCACTTTCGTGAATGATTCAGGCACGTTTTTTTGACAGCCGAATTTAAAGGGTTTTCTTGCCTTGCTGTGCTCTGATGGTTAAAAGCATCATTGAGCTGCGATAAAGGCGAAGTGGAAAGTATAAGCTCGGACTAGCCGTCCGATAGTGGTTTTTTGGCGAACTGAACCGGCATCATGCAATTCTTGCACTTGAACTCGGGTTCTTATCCCGATAGCTCGGAGGAGCAAAGCTACGATCTTAACGACCATCGTCAGCATCAGCCCGATATTTCTCGTACTCTGTCGAACTCTTCGAGAAGATCAGAAGTCCCTCAATCTCGTCCAGCCTTAGGCTCTATGCTTGATGGCCGACACCGAGACCGAACACGCTCAGTTGTTTCAAATGCGATTTCTGAAAACTCTGTCGATACTTTTCCGAGCCATCGACGCGGCGTGTCTATTGACCGTCGTAGTTCTCGTCGGCTCTCGACAGACGGAATGGATGCTGCTTCTCAAATTAGTCTTCAGGAGAATACTGACGATGATGTTTGTTTTCCTGTAGCAGAGACTGAAGAGAGTGGAGTTGATTTCAAGGAGTTGGATGATTTCGCTGAAGCCTCTCGCCAGTATACTCGTGTCAATCAGTACGGCTACGAAGAAGATGAGAAACAATCTCTTCGATCTGACAGAGGTGATAATAATCCCAACGAATTGATTCAAACCAATGCTATCTTGTTCCCGCAGAAGGAAGATACATCTATTGAGATTGTTAACCCCAATGCAACCGGGAGTGGATGTCGTCCGGATAATGAGATTGAAGTGTCAATAGGCGGTGAGAGAATTGAACCTGATGATATTCCTCAGGACGAGCCTTTGAGATTTAGCTTTTTCGGCACGGAAACTGTCGAGACTGTCCATGCTTCGGATTTGCCGTCGCTAGTTGAAGACGGGCAATCTTTTGAGAGTCTGTTTGATGCCAAGAACGGTATTTGGTGGCTAGATTGCTTGTCTCCTACTGACAATGAAATGAAGATTTTGTCTAAAGCGTTTGGAATTCATCCTTTGACAACTGAAGACATTCGAACTGAGGAGTCTCGAGAAAAAGTGGAATTATTCCAAAAATACTACTTTGTGACTTTCCATACATTTGGAGACGATTCCGACAACGAAGGCTATTTGGAGCCTTTGAAGTTCTATATTGTTGTGTTTCGAGATGGTATTCTAACTTTTCACTATTCGCCAGTTCCGAATTGTGCAAATGTCAGAAGACGCGCTAGGCAGCTGAAGGACTACGTGAATATTACTTCAGATTGGCTTTGCTATGCTCTGCTTGACGATATCACCGATAGTTTTGCTCCTATGATCAACGAGGTCCAAATTAGGTCTGATTTGATCGAGGATACGGTTTTTGTTGCCAGACAGGAAGATATTGGATTGATTCTGAAGAAAATCTCTGCAGCAAGAAAAATCACAATGACGCTTTTACGGTTATTGTCAGGAAAAGCTGATGTGATTAAGATGTTTGCTAAGAGATGTAACGAGAGATGGCAGAGTGCACCAAATAGTGAAATTGGCCTGTACCTCGGTGATATCCAGGATCATATTGTGACAATGTATCAGGATTTGACAGTAATTGAGAAGATTCTTTCTCGATCACATGCCAATTACCTTGCTCAATTGCAGGTTGTAAGCGTGGTTACTAACTCACAAATTACCACCATACTGAGCAAGGTGACGCTATTAGGTACGATCTTGGTGCCAATGAACGTTGTTACGGGTATTTTCAGTATGAATGTCGAAGTTCCCGGCAAGAACGTGACGAATCTTACGTGGTTTTTCTGTATTTTGGCAGTCATGACGACGTTTATGGTGGTATGCTACGTAGCTGGACATATACATCTGACGAAGGTAGAACGACGGGGTCTAGCGACTGTAGAAGAACGGGATGATCTGTTTTCGAGGCCTGGACGTTTGAACGGACGTGCGCTTGATCGTCGTGGAAGCAGGGGTTGATAGAGATAAGTAGTGAGTATAGTGTATTGAGTGTAGTGAGGGTATAGTTTTCAGTGTATTGAGTGTATCAGTGTAATTCTATTAAATTCTCCAGACTTGACAAATTTAAATCATAAGATAAACATCCCATTCTGATCATTTTCATTTCTCTACTTTCCCCCCCAGTTGTGTTTATCTTTCATAATCACCTTCCGTGGAGTTTTCCCTCCTACTTTTATCAGCCTCAATGCCCGAAAGCTCAATGCCAGCAGCTCAAAGCAACTCAACGGAGGCTGAACATGAAAATATACAAAATGAAAGTGAAAGCGCTTCTTTAAATGCAGAATATCTTAATGGTCCTAAAAGAAATTATATATACGGGCTATTTAGTCTAGAACAGCTCGTAGTGATGGCCATATATCCGGCTACTCTAGCTCTAGGCCAACTAGTCTCACTTACATCGCCTGAAGAAAGCTATTTTTCACAGAAAAAGAACATATTTAATACTATATTTGTCAAAAAAGCATGGCTATGGACCTCCATAGTGTTCGGAATCAAGGTTTTCAACGAGATATGGGCTCTGAAGCGCAAACCAGGCACTTCTAATGCTGCTCTGAGCCTGATAATTCGTCAGAGTCTCTTCAGATATATAGCAGCAACTGTATGGTGGATCATATTTGCTCAATGGCTCTTTGGAATGCCTTTAATGGACCGAGTATTCATTTGGACGGGCGGTGTATGTGAGGATTTGACCCGGAATTCAAGCAAAGTCGACATTGGACTCATTGGAACGGGTCCTCATAGACATCTGAGTTCAGCTATATGTCGAGCTCACGGAGGTTCGTGGCGTGGTGGATATGACCCCAGTGGTCATTGCTTTATATTGACACATGGCTCTCTATTTCTCTGGTTTGAGATCATTCCTCTTTACGTTAGAAAAACGACGTTTCATCGTTCTTTCAAAGCGATTTTTGCATTTTTGACTCTATGGTGGTACATGTACCTGATGACTATTGTGTATTTCCATTCTTTTGCGGAGAAAGTCGCCGGTACCTTGTGGGGATACCTGGAGATAGTGGTGATCTATATATTGACGGAGAGATACCAAAGCGGGAGAATGGTATTTGGAAGGCAATAGCCGGTGATAGGTAAATAGCAGGTAATGCAACGAGGCTGCGGTTAAATAAACGATAAGGCTAAGGCTGCGGTTAAATAAACGATAAGGCTGAGGCTGCAGTTAAATCAACGATAAGTGCAAACCGCCTAAACCAGCCCATAATAACTTAATATCCAATCCTCTACTCTCAACCTGTCAGTAACGTGCTCTCTAATCCCTCCAGTCTCGCTTTGAACGAATGCAAAGGCCCCGCAAGTGAAGGCAACCATTTCCTCGATATGATCTTCCCCTCGTCTTCTTGCTGTATTATAGCCTTCTCTACCTCTGTTTGATTGCATACAAGCATAATAGTGGAAACGCGGTCTTTGAGCATGAGTTTGACCAGACGGAATGCTGCATCTACCTCTACCTTGTATACATTAGGCAGATGACTTAGAAAAAGATGATGCTTGAAAAGATGCTGATATAGTTCCTGTCGTACCTTGGTCACGAATCGCTGTATATTCGAGTTCAAGTACTTTCTTGCCAAGGATTTCAGAGGAACAAATGCTGGAATAGTATGCTTATAGAGATGCAGCTTGCCCTTTGGATCCATACGCAGAATCACGTAATGCGGCGTTTCAAACGTACGGTTGTATCCGAAAACCTCGAATCGGATCCCAAATCCTTTTAGTTGTTTGACTTCAAAAGCGGTTATGCCAGTAAGTCGATGGACATTCTCCATATGTAACGACTGCAGATCCACGCTATGGCCCTCAATGACGCTGAAAACCATATCACCAAGGCCGGAAAGCTCTTCCACTGTTCTACCAGAGCCACTTACGGCGGTTTTTTGACTGTCTAGAATAGCTCTCTGGGCGTTCAATTTGGCGAGTTTCTGCTCATAATGAACGACTGAAGTCAGTAAGTGAACTAAGAAAAAATCGCGTGATTTGAGGATATTTACGCGATTTACTCGCAATATTCAGTTTATTTTACATACTTTCGTCCTGTAATGCAGTTATATTTGTTGTCATGGATGAGAGTGTTATCATACAACGATGGGAGAAGGGGAAGACATCAAGTGTTATCGCAGCTAAAAATCATTACAGTATTTTCTACTCGAATTAAGACAAAATTAATAGTAGATAACTTCACTCAGACGTGTATTTATAATTATTTTAGAAATTTTCATTTTTATCTAAATTTAATAGAGTATACGTCACCAATGGCCTGTATTTTGATTTGAATATCGCTTTGGAATCTCCCACCCAAATTGAAAAGAAGTGCAACTAAATTTGCGATCTAACTTTGTGATCCAGACTGTGTGCCTTTGAATTGGTATCGAACAAATGCACATAGAACAGCTATGAGTCATAGCCTATGACGACTCATTCATGTTTAAATTCTAGCATTTGTATTTTCATCTCAATTTCATGGAGTTGCGATACTATTTATTGGTAAATGGTATCTATGCCGAAGGAAATTCTGCAGCTTAATTCGGGCGTTTGATTTTGATTTTTAGCGCGCGCTAAGAGTTAACCGCCGGAGTTAAGCGCGCGCTTATAATGCTGGCTAGCACCTCATTGGATTTCATCACTCACAACTCGTAACTAGGCATAAGATATTGCATATTATATTATATATTTAATATTAACTAGTAATTTCTGATGACATTTGTACATATTATCAAGAATATTTAAAAAATTGTTATTTTTCACACAGACAGATTGGACATGATGTTCTCACTGATCTCCATTGATCCTAGCACCAGTTCCTGCCAACCTACAACCTAAACTCCAGTTATTCGCAATTAAATTTCTAATTAATAATTTCAATTACTATAGAAATTCTCTAGAACTTTTCATAATTACCAAGAATATTACCGTCATACCTGCTCTAACTACCACATCTCCGCCTCCTAACAACCATTCTGCTCAACACTACCAAGCATCAAATCAAACAACCAAACAACCAACGATTCCTTACAACAAACAAAATTTCCAAATAAATTCCTCCCCATCAACTTACCCTCCCATTCCAAAACTCCCACTTGAAAATCATCCCCAATGTTCCACTCTACCAAACCACCATATAAACCTCAATTGTCTCAAACACTTAATTGGTGTTTCCCATTGACAACCTGGCCAAACCAACCATGGATAATCTTTCGCCAGAGGTACTGAAACGGAAGTCCAAAACACCTCCAAATGGGCTTCCAATCACCGAGAAGAAATCCAGTTGGCTTGGGTTCGGGTCTAAAAATGACGACTATGCTACGCGGACCGAGCCTCAGGGGGGCATTGTGAGGGCTGATTACTCCAGGAAGAGCGTCTCGCTCATGGAATTGTCGCATTTCGACCGCCAGAACTTCTTCATGCTGTGCTTTTTGTATTTATTGCAAGGAATTCCCGTTGGATTGGCTTTTGGAAGCGTGCCTTTTCTTCTCAAGGCCAAGTTATCATATGGTCAAATAGGCCTCTTTTCTTTCGCCTCGTACCCTTACAGTCTCAAGCTCTTGTGGAGTCCAATTGTGGACGCCTGGTACAATTCTCGCTTTGGGCGTAGAAAGTCGTGGATTGTTCCTATTCAGGCTATATCGGGCTTCGTGCTCATATGGCTGGGAACCTTCATGGAGGATTATATCGCTGATGCGCGTGCTCACCTCGGATCAATTACCTTGTTTTTCTTCATCCTGGTCTTCTTGTGTGCTACTCAGGATATAGCCGTGGATGGCTGGGCGTTGACGCTGTTATCTTCGTCTGCTCTCAGCTACGCATCCACTGCGCAGACCATTGGGCTCAACACGGGCTATTTCACGTCTTTTACAGTTTTTCTGGCCATTTCATCGCCTGATTTCGCTAATAGGTGGATCCGCTCTACGCCCATAGACGCTGGACTCATCACTCTGAACCAATATCTGACGATGTGGGGCTTCTTGTACTTGGCTGCGACTCTGAGCGTCGGACTGTTCAGAAAGGAAGCTCGCACCAGAGATGAAGACGATGGCGGAAGCATTATCAATGTTTACAGAACCCTGCTGAAGGTCCTGAAACTTCCAAATGTTCAAAGCTTAATTATTCTACACTTGGTAGCCAAAATCGCCTTCCAAGCCAATGATGCGGTGGTCAACCTCAAGTTACTAGAGAGAGGCCTATCTAGAGAAGACCTTGCTCTGACAGTACTTATAGACTTTCCTTTTGAGATCATTTTTGGCTACTATGCTGCCAAGTGGTCAAACGGCAAAGACCCCCTGGAACCATGGATGGGTGCATATTTTGGACGGCTCATATTCTGTCTCTTGTCAATGTTCACTGTCGTCATGTTTCCAAAAGATGGTGCAGGTGCTGGATATCTGCTTATCATCATCATTGTGCATTGTCTAGGCAGTTTCTTGTCGACGGTGCAATTTGTGTCTATTAATGCATTCCATACACAAATCGCAGACCCGTCCATCGGAGGAACTTACATGACTACTGTTAATACGATATGCAACCTAGGAGGTCAATGGCCTCGATTTCTAGTTCTTTATGGCGTGGATTGGTTTACGTCGGCCACATGCTCAGGCTCCAGCATCACGGTGCCTTTCTCGTGCGCTGCAGAAGAAGGCAAAGACCAATGCAAAGCGCAGGCTGGCAAGTGCGATATCCATCGCGATGGGTACTATGTCATGAACATACTATGCGTTGGTATTGGATTTCTGCTGTTTTTCGGCTGGATCAGAAACAAGGTGCGCCTTTTGCAGAGTTTACCAATAGACAGCTGGAGAAGGTAAAAAACCGACAATATAGCACATATCTTTGCATTGAATATATGAATTAAATTTGTCCAAGTATGCATTTTCTAAGCGTGCTTGAAATGAAGATGATCCTCTTAACAAAATTACACTTTATTCTTCCAAATAAAGAGCACTCTTGGAACCTCGAACAATGACCTCTGCAGTGGGGAAAGCAAAGTCTTCTAGGGTGAGTGCATAAGGTGTAGGGACCTCGGCGCCGGTCACACGGACAACAGGAGCATCCAAGTAGTCGAAAGCCTCCGACTCCATGATCTCAGCGGCGATTTCTGCACCAACACCGAAGGCAGGGAAGCCAGACTCGACAGTAACAAGTCGGTTGGTCTTCTTGACGGACTGCACAATCGTGTCGATATCCAAGGGCTTGATGGTTCTGAGATTGATCACCTCAGCCTCCACGTTGTATCTGCTCTTCAGGAGCTCGGCAGCTTCAAGGGAAAATTGGACATTTCTACTGTGTGCAACAAGAGTGATGTCTGAACCTGGACGCTCGATTTTAGCCTGTCCAAGAGGTAAGACAAAGTCTGGAGAAAGCACCTCTTCACTAACAGGGAAGCTGTCACCGTAGGCAATTTCGTTCTCAAGGAAAACGGTCACGTTAGGATCTCTGATAGAAGCCTTGAGCAGACCCTTTGCATCCTCGGCAGAATACGGAGAAACCACCTTGAGACCGGGAATTGCACCGTACCAAGCCGAATAATCTTGAGAATGTTGAGCAGCAACACCAGCAGCAGCACCATTGGGGCCACGGAACACCAGCTTACACTCCTGGGTACCTCCCGACATGTAGTATGTCTTAGCACCGGAGTTGATGATCTGATCAATGGCCTGCATGGCAAAATTGAAGGTCATGAACTCACAAATGGGTCTGAGACCAGCCAAAGCAGCACCGACACACAGACCAGCGAAACCCATTTCTGTGATAGGAGTATCTACAACTCGACGTTCACCGAAACGGTCCAAAAGGCCTCGAGAAACCTTGTAAGCACCGTTGTACTGAGCGACTTCCTCACCCATCAGGAACACAGAGTCATCTCTATCCATTTCCTCGGCCATAGCCTGGTTCAATGCATCTCTGACGGTGAGCTGGAGGTTAGAGGAGATGTAAGAAGGGGAAAAAAGACATGGAAAGAGGCCGTTTTGTGAGATTTCCAGTAATGTCGCAGTTCACTCAACAATATACAAGCAATAGATATAAGCTGAATAGCCTTCTCCGAGCAATTGCATCATCTCAGGAACAACTGTACCACGATAAATCTCTCAAACTAGCCCATCAGATGATCAGACCAGCATGCAAATACTTACTGTTGTTGGGCCGCCGGAAGAACTGGCTTTTCGGCTCGCCTGGAAATCATACGTCCGCATTGCGGCTTGCAAGCCGGCCGGCGAAACGGACTTTGAAATGGCACTTTTACGTGTCAGACCTGTAACCAACGTCTTTGCAGGTGCAGATATCTTCATGCTCAACGGTGAAATTTCAGCGGTTAAGAGGTTGAAATGCTACAAAAAGAAGAGTGTTTCTTGTTGGGACTGGCGGGTAAAGTCGTGGGGGGTGAAGCGAGTAGAACAACTTGGGTTATTTTTAAGGAACAAACAATGGAACACAGTGGAGTAGATGATTTAAGGGTATGTAGATAGTGTTGAGGATATGTAGGTTAGTAGATGAACTTAGGAGTAGATTATTTTAATTTAGTGTTAGTGTTGTTGTAGTGCTGTATTGTAGTGTATTATCACTATCCCTTATATTAGTTGGCTGCATACACTGATCACTATAATCACTGAATAACTAATGAAAGTAATTATTTTTGACAATTGCGGAAAACAGAAGAAAAATTGCCATTATCGTCAAACTCAAATTCAAAGCAACGATAAATCAGGTGGAACATTACTTCATTAGGATTCGCTAGCCTGAAAAGGTAGCAAAGGAGAACAATACTCATACAAAGAGACTCAACAGATACCAACGACAACTTGCAATACTGGCAATTACCTACAAAATCACCTATTCATAACTACCACAAATGCCATACCATTTATGGAAATCTCTCCACTTGCTTTCAAAACATGACGCAACAAACGGAAACGGCATAACCCATCGCCAAAAAACGTCACGTGACACACTATATATATATGCCCCACCACCAAACGTCTGAATTGCCACTCTTGAACACACTTATCATTATACTAAATAGGCTATCAATATGGGTTATCCTCTGAGAATCGCTGGTGCTCTTTTAGGAACAGTTGCAACTGCCACGGTCGTTGCTGAAGGTCTAAGACGATACAGAAAGACCACCTTCCCCACAATCTGGGGTACATCTCTGCCATTAGTTTCAGCAACACAACTCACCCATGACTCCAAGCTGTTTACATTTAAACTTCCACAGGAGTACGTCAACGGGACTGGGATAATTCCTGGAAAGGCCGTATTATGTCAGTCTGCACCTTCTCTTGTACGACCCTATTCAGTGCTATGGACAGACCCCAAGGAGGGTATTCTACAGATTGCTGTCAAAAACCTCAATCCAAATGGTAGTAGTGGAAAGCTTCATACGCTACAGCCTGGTGACAAGGTGACGTTTCGGGGCCCACTGCCTATTCACAACGTCAAGTCCGATGAATTGGGCTCTGTTAATCTCCTGGCTGGAGGGTCTGGAATAACCCCATTTTACTCTATTCTACGCTATGCTCTTTATCATAATAACGCTTCGAAATTCAATCTGATTTACGCGAACAAGTCGTCAAATGACATTATGTTCAAGGACGAACTTAAAGCCCTGGAAGAGAAGTTCCCTGATCGATTTAGTGTAACCCACGTTCTAACATCGGCTGAAGGAGATTTGAAAAATACCTACCAGGGTCGTATTACCAATGAAATTCTCGACTCGAAACTATGGAACAATGCTCCGATTTACGTCTGTGGACCAGATGGCATGGTTGAGGCTCTGACAGGTAAAACCGGGCTCTTGAAGCAGTATTCCAAAGATGTAACTGTTTTCTAGGTTTGGGAACTGATGCTATACGAATATCTTACGAAACTGTCTAGGTATGTCTTTTGTGCTGGTATGGAATTCACGATGCGTGCTGCTGTCTTGTCATACCATTCATAGTAGGATACAATATTTAGATTTTAATTAACTTTTTTTTTCAAGTAATTTTCTGGATTGAATTGATTTTAAACAAAATTGGCGATAAGGCCGTTCATTGAATAAAATGCAACTAAAATCGATACAATATTCAGAAATACACTCCAACAGAACTTCCAAAAATTGACAATTTCAAAAAAATAATAAAAAATAAAAATAAATAACATTAATTATCTTTCCTACAATTATACAGTCTTTGATGTCCACACACTCTCCCTACTGTCTCCCTCCGATGCTCATCACTCCTCTTGTTTCTCATGCATTTCACCTTTTTTTGGCATTTTCAAATGTTCAAAAGCCCTTAAACTCAAAATATCACCCTATTAAGCCCGATCTACTTTGAGAACGAGATTCCAAATCATATCCGAGTTTCGCCCCTAGATCAACTATTATAGCCCATGCACGTTCAACAATCATCTTAGCCAGAGCCGAACCTCTACTCTGCTTTTGAGCCTTGATCCTGGCATCATCAGGAATATCTGCAGAGGTCGGAAGCACGTTATCTGAGGCACTAAGGCTGATAAACAGCGTGAATGGAATAAACCATACACATATGCCCATAAACGAGGCCACCTGGGAAAACGGCGGATGCGTACGCCCCGAGTAATTCGGATGATCGCGAAGAATCAATGCAGGAGGAATCTCCGGATCAGAGAAGTATCGAAACCATAAAATGTGGTTGACAAGCACCAGCAGACAGCTGGCAATGAACACGGGAGACGTGAGTGAAATATAGGGAAAAGTTTCGAGATTTCTCAAATAAACAAAATGAGAAATGATTGCAAATGTCGTAAGAACGAAAGGAAACGAGTCAAATAGCCATAAAAGCACCAGTATTCCTATAACTCCGTAGATGGATCTCAGAACGAGCTTTCTGGTCAGTAGGCTATATTCCTCAACAAACTCAGACAAATAGTACAGACCACAAGCAATGGCAAGGGTGAGTAATATGGAGGATGATACGATGCCTATATATGCAAGTAATTGTAGGATCATGGTGCTGGTTGGCTAGATATTTCAAGGCTTAAGGTAGATGTTAGATGATTATTAGAGTTATGTGGAAAAACCCGAATAGGTAATGGGACGAGTTACCCGGAGGAGAGGATATCTAGGATATATCTAGGAAATTAGGAGATTTTATTATTTTTTAGTGTATGATATAAAAGGTGAAATGATATACATTCAACTATATATGGTAACATTTGGTATGTTACATACATTTACAGTTGTATCAAGCATGATAACCAAACCGTAACTGGACATAAAACGTCACGACAATTAACACACCACTAAAGGGCACGGATAGAATAGGAGATACGTAATTCGTGTTGACAAGTATGTTATTAGTATCAATTATATATGATCAATTATATAAATAAAATTATATCAAGAATAAAATACATAAATAGAAATATAAGTTCCCCCCGCCTATCACAAACCAGCCAACTGTATTATCCCTCAACTGATAAAGTTGAAACGTAAATAAAAATAAATAAAAATAAATCTCAAAACATTGAACTCCCAAAGAACAAATTCTCCCAATAGAGCCAAATGCCACAAAACACCCCTATAACTTCTCCATTTGATCCGACTCGTCACCCCCACACCATTTAAAGATTAGCTTTTGACCATACCATTGTATGTTAAAACTACATAGAAAGTCTTTAATTTTCAAAATAAATTTCACATAACAAAACGCCCCCCGAATTTTCCTCCCAACCTAACCCAACCCTTAATATTCTCCGTTGATCTTGTACTAAAATATACCCTCATCACCTTAGTTATTTGCTGAGCACTTGTAATCGACGACTCACCTCAACCACTCCCTAGCGCCATGGCGTCTTTTCCAGGCCAGAACTTCGCGGGGGAAATAGCCAATAACGATCTGGATTGGCTTGCCAAGGGTAATCAGTTGAAAAATAAAGGTAGGTTGATTGTAGAATGTTCTATGATAAGCTCCTCCATTAACCAAACAGGCTCTAGAGAAAGAGCAAACTCGCTGCCTTCTAAAGAAACTTTGGATCGCAATCTCCAGAAGGACAAGGACCGGTTTAGCCCCATAAAGGAAGACGAGCAGGAGGATGATGGCCCCAAATCCAAGTCTCTGTTAACTCAGCAGCTCGAGGAAAGCCGCCAAAAAGACCCCTCTCCTGTGTCGGAACTGGAACAATTACATCGGAGCAACTCTGACGGCGGGCCTGTCGATGTCGGCGATCCTCTCCGGAAATCACTGAGTTCTCCTACTGCTGATCATCAGCCGGCTGCTTCCAGAAAGTCCGGCTGGCTGCATAACCTGGGCCAGAAGCTCACTGGCGGCAACAAGCAGCAGGCGGCGTCGCCGATGAACCTGGCTGCTGCTGCGGCCGAGTTTGCGAGCCAGAAGAACGCTAGCAATGCCTCTGTGCAGCGGAGTGCCAGCACTGGCCGTGGGACGTCAGCTCCCAGACCAATTCCAAAACCCAAGGCGAACTCACAGTTTGAGTCTTACGACATGTCGCGGCCGTCGTCTGCGTCTAATGAGCCTGGATCTCCGCTGTCTCGAACCACTTCTCAGAGCTCAGATCAAAGCACGGCTTCTTCTCTCAACGACACTACCCGTACCGGATCTCTGATAAGCAAATTGCGCAGATTGTCTGCTAGAGGATCAGTCACTGCCGACGATGTCTCCTTGACGCCTTCTACCGACAGACTGGTGTTCAATAAGAACCCC
This sequence comes from Casaregolazyma suthepensis, assembly GCA_030568895.1. Classification (NCBI taxonomy): domain Eukaryota; kingdom Fungi; phylum Ascomycota; class Dipodascomycetes; order Dipodascales; family Trichomonascaceae; genus Casaregolazyma; species Casaregolazyma suthepensis. Next base: position 39,530 of record JAJMJB010000017.1, read on the forward strand.
GATCGCAAGAAATGCGAGGTCCCTGAGCTCCAGGACGTTCTTCCCTATCGAGTAAGATTCGCTGCAGAGGTTTTTTCCCATGATCCGCCTCAGCAGGTGCCTTCCAGGCATCCAAAGCAGGGTAATATCATGTTCAAGGACAATGGGGATGTTATCAGAGTTCATGTTCTCAATCCGAACTACGTTCTTCCGCAGCACTATAGGAATGCCGCTAGTTCCGCAGGTACGTCCGCACATGAAGCGGCTGTTAAATTTGCAAACTCCATCAAACCGAACCCAACGGCATCTAAGCATCACAAGGGCAAAGACAACTTATCGCCGAGAGTCTCTGACTCAGATGAGGAGGACGAGAACGAAGCTGACACTAAGATGGTCATTGACACTCCAATGAGGAAGAAAGTCGACGATGACACTGAGAGTATTGACAGTGTCGAGGAAGAGGCTGATGAATCTTTGGAAGCTATATATACTAGGTGTTGCCATTTGAGAGAGATTCTACCTATTCCTGCTACTCTCAAACAGCTTACTGGCAAAGAAGCACCGCTCTCTTCTCTTAGAATCGTCAACCCGAAACCCACTCTAATCGAAGTACTGGCATTTGCCGACTTTTTGTCAGTGGCCCCCGTGGTCATTCTGCATCTCGATAACTGTTGTTTGTCGAATGAGATGTTCAACGTCATATTCGCCTCTTTGACTGAATCGAAGCATTTGCTTGCATTATCTTTAAGAAACGTTCATATGGACTCACAAGGCTGGAAGCTTCTTTGTGCCTTTCTACTCAGGAATCGTGCAGTATCACGATTGGATCTCTCCATGGCCAGTACTTCCACCAAAGCGAAGGCTCGTTCGGACCCGAATAAGCTCAACAGATCTAATGTGGATTGGGAATGCCTAAACAAAGCTCTTGTTGCACGCAATGGAATAGAGGAGCTCCTTATTAATGGTTGCATGATACCGGATGATGCACTCAAGATGCTTATAATGGACGGTTTATCGCATTCTACAAAACGTCTTGGATTGGCTATGAATGATCTCCAGCCGGACAATTTGAGAGACGTCAGAGATTGGATGCATCAGCCCAACTCTATTGTAGAAGGACTGGATCTAGGTGGAAATGACTTGAATAACTGTGGGGCAATTTTGGCAGAAATCATGCATTCTCATTCTCTGCTTTATTTATCATTGAACTCATGCGATTTGAGGGATGTTCATGAACTTCACAAGGTTTTTATTGAAACGAGTAGGGAATCAAGGATCCGATTTCTGGATTTGAGCGGGAATCCAAAGCTCTTTCCTGCGTTTACTCCGGTTTTGGCCAAGATTCTCCCCATGATGAAGAATTTGAGAAGAATACATCTTGACAGTGAAGACTTTACGTCTGAGGATGTGGCCAAACTGAGTCAATCAATTGCCTTGTGCGAAAAGCTATTCCATCTCAGCTTAATGGATAATCCGAAATTGGATGCTACTGCTTGTGCAGCACTTTCAGCAGCAGTCCAGCTTTCAAACACTTTGTATCATGTGGAATGTGCAGGAGATTCATGGCCGCCAGCTATGAAACGACGTTTTGCTCATTATTGCATGGTTAACATGGAAAATCTTGCTGGAAATGTTAGCAAGGATTTAAGACAAAATGAGCATTATAATTACGATGATGAGGCAGAAATCATGGTTACTGGAACGGAACTAGCTAAAGCTGTGGGTGGAATGTTGGATAATGAACAGGATGACGATGGACAGTGTAACCAAATCACTCGAACAATGGTTAAGCGTGCTAGACAAGTGCGAGATTCGGCACAGCTTGCACTCTCAGCACTACTTGCTAAAAGAGAAACAGAAGAGCTATCATATGAGGAAAAGGAGAGTCTTATCCGTCTTTGTCTTTTGGACGTGAATCTAGAAGAAGTACTTGGCAGATATAGGAAGGTATCGAAGGAGGATGACGACGATCGTACCGATCAAGCAACCACAGCACCTCCTTCTATTACCAACAATATGCTTTTGGCTCATAGAGATACAGGTGAGCAAATGGCTACTATGAAGGACTTGCAGGTAGCACCGATGAGTGAGGAGAAGCAGGAGGAAATTAGACCGGGACTGAGCCGAAACTCTTCAACCAGCTCTCTACAGCTTAAACAGCAGGAGAGGGAAGAGGGTCAACTTCTCAAGATAGGGACTATACTGACACGAAATGGAGCATCTTCTGATATGCATACAGGTGGCGAGAAGGAACCGAGTGAGTTTCAGAAGAAGCTCGATGAACTGAACTCTGCGTCTGGAGAGGAGATCAGAAACCTGTATAAGCGGTTCAAAGGTGATAATTCGCTGACTGATTTTCTGAAAAAACTGGAAAAGGACTACGAGTCTGAGCTTGAGCAGATTTTAGGAAACTCGCAGGATGTTTCTCCTTCAATCTCGTCTGCAGGTTCCGAAGGCATAACGTCGAACACTACTAGTGAATCTAAAGCCAAGGCCATGGACAAGGTGATAGATAAGCTTGCCAAGGGGTTGAAGAAAAGTTGAGTGTATTTATATAATAATTAATTGAGAACTAGTACGGTGGAGGAGTGAGTTAATTGGTAGAAACCATTTTGTTTTAGGTTTTTTGAGTTACGATATTAAGCTGATGGAGTGAGAAGCATACGGAGATTGTGGGATTAAAACAAAAATTTAAAAACAAAAAAAAATTTCAACATTACAGCACGAAGAAGTTTCAGTTGGATTGTAAGACTATTTATGAAATAGTATTTTTATAGTTCATATGGCATAGCTCTACGTATAGCTAAAATAATTGCATAGCTTTTTGTATAGCTTATGCTGTAGCTCTACCCTTCTAAACATATTATACTCATTTTATTTTTTCTTTTTTCATCACTCCTACTTATTCCTCTCGGAAATTAGCAATCTTCTCATTAACACGAGCCTTTCGTTCAGCATTGGTGAGCTTAGATTTCTTGTACTTGAGTGAAATGGCCTTCCATTCCTCCTTGGACTTGGACTGAGCCTTGACAGGTGCTGGGTCCTCACGGATCTTGGCATGGGCCTCGTCGTAAAGCTCCTCAAGAGCATCGGGCTCAAGGCCGTCGTCAAGGTAAGACTTGAACAGAGTTCTGTATCGTTCTTCGTCATCGTCAGCCAGTTCTTCCATGTATTCCGCAACATGGCCTGCAACAATGTACTTTCTAAGAACTTCGTCGTCCAAATCGCCAGTCTCGACATCGTAACCGGGGAATCGCTTGGCAGAGTGAGGAACGTAAAGTCCACCGTCTGATGCACCCTTGGCAACAGCGAAGACTCGAGCACCAGTGGTAGTTCGGGTCAAACCGACGTCCAAAAACACCTTGAAGGGTCGAGGACCATCCTCAACGGCCTCAACCAGAGAGTACTCTCCAGTGGCCTCTTCCTCACCGGTGTAAGTCTCATCAAGACCGAGTTTCTGAAGAGCTCGTCGGGCAACCAACAAACCAACAGCATAACCAGCAGACCAGTTGGTCAAACCGTGCTTGATGCCATATCGAGGAAGCTCATGGGCATAGGCAGCAGTGAAGACGACATCGCCAGAGATCTGAGAAGATACAATCTGGGCAATGATGTCCTTTTTGGTGAATCGAACTACCAGTCGATACTTAGGAGAAGCATACTTGGCCTTGTGCTGAGTGATGAGCTTCCTTCGGGCCTGGTAATCAGTCTTACCTTCCCTTCTTCTTCGGAATGCAGTCTGGTAACGCGAGTGGTATGCCGAGGTCTTTTGGATTCTGATGAAAGGCATTTTTTATTGTGTGAATACAAGGTTAAGCGCTGAAAAAGATGGGAGAGTATGTGTGATGGGGGGAGGATGGGATGTACGCAGGGGGAAATTTCACAGTCACAGGTAGTGTTTCCTAAAGGGGAGAGTACCAAAGATGAGTAGGGAATTTGGAGGGTTTGAGCTGATGAATTAAGAATTAAATTTAATTATGAATATATTACGATATTTCGACTATTAATATAATTTATTTGAAAAAATTTACAGTTGTAGTCGTTAAAATCAGTGAGTTCTCGTGCCAACAATACCGTTACCCTACCGTCATCCAAGCTGCTTAAGATTCACGCATTTTTCACTCAACGACCTGAATATGAAAAATAACATGGATTAAGATTTGATGGAAATGGAGAATTCTGTAAATGGAGTGTTCTGTAAATTCACTATATACCCTATCATAAGCTATTCAACTCCATTCCATTACTATGTAAGTTATTCTACCGTATAACAAACAAATGATGATACATTTTGGTCCGTGTTAATGAGAAGGAAGTAAGACCCCTTTGAATGAATACAAACCCAATAATAATGTTCACGAACTGATATATGTTGTTTGTTTATTAATTGACTCGTTTGAGTTGTGTTAACGTTAGGTTAATCCATTGGTTTATTCATAGGTTCATGTATAGTAATAATGGTTAATCCATCAGTTTATTCATAGTTTCATATAATAATCGTAGTTACATCTAATAAATAGAGTCGAGTGGTCGTGGTTATCGAGTGATCATCCAGTAGCATAGGTTGTTATCGAGATCGTAGAGTACATCTTAGAGAATATCGTAGCATCATCTTATCGAGTAGTCGTGTCGTAGAATACATCGAGTATCGTATAGTAGAAACATCGAGTATCGTATCGTAGAATACATATCGTCTCATAGCATCATCCTTATCGAATTGCCTTCTCGTAGCATCATCTTATCGAATTGCCTTCTCGTAGCATCATCTTATCGAATTGCCTTCTCGTCATCATCTTATCGAGTATCGTCTCATCTCACTCGGTTCACCCTATTTCCGTATCCCGGCTGCACTTTTCCAACCAGTCCTCGGTCTCCGAATCCGGCCGCCGTGGGATTTATAGGCATAATCTGCTTCACTGCCGTCTTCTGCTTCTGTTGTTGTTGTGCAAGTAGTGAATTGTTCTTGAACAATGGCCGTTGTGCCTGCAACGTGCCATTCGACCCATTCGACGACCCTGCGCTTCCTGCTCGAGATAACAAGGAGCCGGGAACAAAGTCGGCTCTGTTGGCATGTGATGAGCCGTTTGAGGAGCTGCGGCTCTCCGACTGGTCTAATAGAGATCCAGGAACGAATCCGGCCTTGGATACACCCAGAGCATCGACATTGTCAATGATATGGAACTCCTGGCTGTTCTTGCCGCTACCGAGACTCAATTTGGCCTGAGTTTCATCCAGATAACTTCGATACAGCTTGCTTGACTTTTCCGAGGCTTGCGATCTCACTGTGAAGACTATATTTCGAAGAGTATCGTAGTCGGCCTGGCTATCGGTAGCAAGCAGAATCATTGATTCGGCCCGATTCGAGTAATATCGCGGGTCCTGCTGAGATCTGAGACATAAGATATTGCTGGCAGGTGCAGAGATTCCTGAACATTCATATAATTCAAACTCTTCAATCGAGATAGACCGGTCATCGCTGTGGTGCATCGGCCTCGTAAGGCTCAGCTGGCCGTTGGACAGCAAACTTGCCGCTGTTTTATGCCAACCGTCGCGAATTCTCCAGTAAACCTTTCTATTCAGAGCAACAGCGCCGTCTCCAGACAGAATGGCCCGTCTCGGGTTCAAAAATGCAATGCTTTTGCTGTCGAAGCGATAAACAGTCGATGTCACCTTTAGGTAATACAGGGTATCGGCAGCCGCCTCGTCCCACGACGATCGAACATGTTTAATGAATTCATACGACTTTAAGGGTCGCCGAATCTCGTGCTCGTTTGAAAATTTGACAATTTCCCATAACATAAACTCGTCAGGATCAGAACTGAGCTCGTATCGGTGCTCAGAGCAGATATCGGCCAACAATTCCGATACTTGAATATTTTCATCGACGTTATCTTTGGACACTGTTTGACTCGGTAACATGATAGTCAGAGGCTCAGGTCGTGTGTACAGCGGGATATTGGAGTCCTGATTGACAGGTGATATAGGTGATACCAGGCTCTCAGAACTGTACGAATCGTCTTCTGACGATAAACTTTCGTTTCCAGAAACTACACGCAGATTAGGACGTGGATACTCCAGCGCATGTTGCTGCTGGCGTTTAGCGCGGTATCGTGAGGGCACAGGAGTTTGCATGGCCAGCATGGATGATAGGCGATTTGTTCAGAGATTCGGTGATTTAGCGATTTGGCGATTTGGCGATTTAGAAAATTCGACGATCCAGCTATTCGGCGATTCAGTCTTGCAAGACTCAGTTTACAATATTTGCAGTATTTGCAGTATTCTCAGTCTTCGCAGTATTCTCAGCCAAGTTCGTACCTAAGACACACAGCACTTGGCTCCTGTTAGACCTAAAAAACCTTTAAAACCCCTAAAACCTTCAAAACCAATTGCTCTTGCAAAGTCAAGTCGGACGGTGAGTTTGGCTTTTATCTGGAAATATGAGGCCAACTTCCAAAACAGGAGAGAATGTAGCCTAATTAGAAGATAAAAAGCGGGCTATTGAGAAAATATGCGGAAAATGCGCCAAAAAACTAAAATGCACGTTTCAAGCAGTAAAAAGACTAAAATGCGGGTCTCAAGGCAGTTAAACACAAAGTGATATTTATTCTATGAAAAGTTTTATATTAACTTTGTCTTATGCCACCTAAGCCAATCGGATAAGCCCTGAAACAAGCAAAATGGGCAAACCACCGGAATAACAAAGAACACGATTGCATGGGTATAGACTAATTCGGTACATGATATATGCGGCGAATTTAGGAGGATTTGGCAATAATAGAGGCAAAGGACCCCTGTTAGAGGAGGAATATGGAGCTAAAAAGCGGTCACGTGCACAGGGGGGGGGTTTATCCGATGGGGAAAAATGCAATGATAGGTCAATAATAGCATGAATAATGGGAATAAAGGGTAGGTAGAGAATATTTAGTTTATGGAATACTCTATATGTCATTATTGGTCTTATCTGCGCCATTTCATCCTCTAATCCCATATATTCTTTGCATTCTTCGCTGCAATCGTCGGTACTAAATGTCCAAATCGAGACATATCGGAATGGAGCATAGCTTAGTGCAAAGCAAGAGCAACATTTGAGACAAGCAACAAGAAACAAGAAAGACGACAAGTGCTTATCATAATCTATTCTATAATCTATACTGTAATCTCCCCCTACCTCAAAACCCCCCCTCAATAAACTCCACCATCTTCTTGGCAATCATAAGCCCATCATTACTCTTTTCAGCATTCCTCAACGCTTCATTAGCCATATCCGTATCAAACAACCCTGACTTATGCCTGGCATTAACTAATTCCGTAATTATGAACTTATCAAACTCCGGATGTCCCTGAGTAGACAAAAAACTCGACTCTTTATACATTCCCTGAACATGGCATATGCCTGAAGATCCCAAGCCCTGTACGCCTTTTGGTACGTCATATACTATATCTCTATGCATTTGCATGATATTGATGCACGATTTCCCAAATATGCTCTGTCCAACGTCATTTAGGTCAACCTTAGTGATACTTAATTCCCATCCGTCGGTATTAGGGCCCACCTTAGCACCTAGAGCTCGGCCAATGATCTGATGCCCAAAGCATATTCCAAGCACTCGAACATTGTTGTCAATGGCTTTCTTTGTGTATTCCACCAACCTATTAATCCATTCTATATCCTTATATGAATCATGCTTAGAACCAGTAATCAGCAACGCATCTATGGGATTTTGCGGATATTCCTGTGAAACCACATCATAACCCTGCACGGTCCAATGGTTTAGACCTGCTGCTTTGAGTAACTTTTCAAATATATCATGGTATTTTCCGTATTTTTCCTCAACAGTAGGGTACGGCGTATCCGTGTCCAAAATAGCCAGGACTTTCATTATTAATAGCCTGAAACCAGCAACTAGCAGTTTAACCGAAAATACCTGGGATTTTGTTATCTTTCAACGAGGTGAAAACCCAACTTTAATTCTTATAAACTTCACGAGGCGCAGTTAGAGCAATAGCAATATTTGTTTCATGCCAAGGATATTTAATATAAATTGGTCAATAACCAATAATCGCCAGCAATAATCATCAGCAATAACTGTCGACAACCTACCCATGGTCTCTAATACCCTAATATTCACCGGCTTGCCGTCGCACGAAACCTTCAAGCAGTTTACAAATACCATAAGATCCTGGATAGATCAGGCCAATGCAGCGCCTGTTCACTGGACTCCACTAAAGTCTTTTAGGCGCATTTTGGCCGTCTTTCCAAGCGCTGAGATGGCCGTTCGAGCCAAGCATGCTGTGGCTGCTCATGTTGCCGATAATCATCCCGATATGAGGGTTTTTTACGGCGAAAACACACTCATAGACTCGGACAATTCGCATAATATGCTGCAGCTGCCTGACGCTGGAAGATTATGGCTTCTTTCGCCTCCTCCTAGTCCTCCTTTAGGCTGGGAATCTCGACCGGAAGAAGAGCCCAATAAAGAGACGCATTTCCTAGCAGAGGACCTTCATGCTGCTATTGAGCGCAAGCTGGCCGGCCGTACGTCTCCGAAATCAAGCATGGTTTTGTTGAGTTCTGACTCGGTGTCTGGAGAGAATTCAGTGTCTGGAGAGAACTCAGATGCTATGCCTTCATCGCCTCGTTCGATACCAAGTATAATAGTGGAATGCGATGATGGCGACGAGGAGATCAGCAGCCCGTCGCCGAGGGTAATTCCGAGGACAGAAATGCCGCCTATAAATGGGGAGACATAGGCTATACATGGAGAGGCAGTGCATTGAGGTGAAGGAAGCTATACTCACTCGCAATACTCACACTAATATCCGGCTTGATTCTCATCCTGGAACTTCTGCATTACATTCAAAAACTCAAAACATCCAACTAATGGTTATTATTTATTTACATAGGCATAGCTAATTAGCTAGCCAGCCTGACAGGCAGCCATTGAGACTGAACAGGGCACAAACAAGAACAGAGCAGTACCCGTCAGACAAGCACTCAGAGTACTCTAATACTGCTATTAATTGTGCTAATCGTGATATTGCGCTAATTGCGCTATCGCGCTAATTAGCTATCTCGCTCCTAATTCGCTACTACCGCACCCTCATAACCCTCCTGTACAACCGGACTCAAACTACCCTTATCATCATACTGCGCCTTGAAAAAGGTATAATGAAGTACTATATCATTGACATTGGCCATGGCAGGATCCTTTGCGAAATCAGGATCAATGAAGAAGAATACTGGCATGTCGACCTCTTCACCAGACCGAAGCTGCTGCTCCTCGAAACAGAAGCACTGAATCTTGTTAAAGTATGCAGCAGCTCGTTCTGGAACAACACTGTATGTAGCCATTCCAATAACATCTTTATCAGAGATATTCTTAGCTTTATAGAATGCCAATGCTGTTTCTCCGGGTAACACCTGTACTTGACGTTGAAGAGGACGGAATCTCCAAGGCATGACAGCCGATACTTCGGAAGAGAAGTTGACAGTAATGCGCTTTTCTCGATCTACAGGAATCAATTTATCGGATGTAAATTTAGAATTATCGGTAATTGGAGTTCCTCCCCAGCCAGTTCGTTGGCAGATCATGCGATATAATGGTACAGAGCCATATGCAAGAGCTAGTGTAGCTATAATGCCCGAAGTAGCATATAATGCAATAGACAGTTCCCTTTGCGTATCCCGTTGATTTCGGGCCTTCTGAACACCTCTCATGAATGCATCTCGACGTTCTTGTTCTGTCAGACGGTGAGCTGATGAGGATCTGAAGGTCCGTTTCGGGGCGATTTGGGGGGTTTTGGTGAGAAATGACGATATACGGGGATTATATTTGAGGAGATTCATGGAAGGAGTTGGTGTTTGGAGTTTGGTGGATTTGGCGTGGTGTTTGGCGGATTTGCGTGGTGCTTTTGGCTGTTTTTCACCGTAGTGAACGATTTGAGATTTAGTGTTCAGCTAAGTGAGAATTAGAGCTCGGAATACACTATTTGAGAATTAGAGAGCAGGATGACTTAAGAAGGAAGGGTGAGATTTTGGTGAAAAATAGCTGAAATATGAAATAAAACCCAGTAAATAAGCTAATAAACTATGTAAAAATCAATAACCTCGTACTTTTGCCCGCTAATGCTACGCTGTTGCTGTAAGCTAAGTTCGTCTAAGTGCATAGAAAACACTGCAAGTTGAACAACTACACCGCTGTTATTCAACAACGAGGATGAAATACACGAAAAAATCAGTAAAATATCAATCTAAAACCCCATACAATCCCAATTAAATTAAAAAAAACCAAAAAAAACACCCCACCTCCTCTAAGCATACCCCCTTCCTCAGCCGCACGTGACCTCCCTCTCACCGCAATTTCCCCGCCAAATCCTCTCTCCATACTTCTCCAGCCTACCATGGCTTCTACAGACGATTCCAAAACTAAGAAGACTCGTCGTCCTAAGGTCGACCATGCCTGTGTATATTGTAGGAGATCTCACATGACTTGTGACAATAAGAGACCCTGTTCTCGGTGTATAAAACGCAGCATTGGACACCTCTGCCACGACGAACCTAAGATCAAACGGGAAACCAAGCGCGAGGATAGTATACCGAATTCCTCTGATGCTGAGAGGCAAACTCAGAGCCTGAGCCCCATACAAAACCGCAGCATTATTGACAGTTCTGCCATTGGTTTGAACGAAACTCCGCAAAACTGGGACCCTCAGCCGTCGGTTCCCGCTGAACAGCCCAATACCAGCTCTATGATAGGCCAGCCGGCGTTCGGCAACTCCGTCAGGCAATTCAACCAGCCGCCGATATTCTTCTCGGAGCACGCAGGCTCGGAGTTCTCGTCGCTGAACGATTTCCTGGCCATCATCGATGAGCCCGCATTCGGTAACTCCGAGAACTTCGACCTGAACGGCGACATTTCCGCCATGTCCAACGTCAACAACCTCAATCTGGTCGGCAATTTGCCCAGCGACACTCGGCCCAAGCCGGTGCCCGCCTCGGGTGCGACGACGGGCTCGGAGTCGGCAAGAGACATATTTTTCCTCACGGCTGCCGATCCCTCGGAAGACATTTCGGCCGAGGACCGTCTTAAGCAGGTCATTCACGCCAAGCTTGAGGCCGGGTTGCTTCAGCCGTTCAATTATGTCAATGGGTATCAGAGATTGCAGAAGTATATGGATACTCATATGAATCAGCACAACAAACAGAGGATTCTGAAACCGTTATCGGTATTTCGGCCTTCGTTCCGAGCTATTGCTCGTAGTTTGAACGACGTGGATCTGGTTTTGGTCGAGGAAGCCTTTGAACGAATGTTGTTGGATTACGACCGAGTATTCACGTCCATGGCCATTCCCGCATGCCTCTGGCGTCGTACTGGGGAAATTTATCGAGGAAATCGGGAGTTTGCAGGCCTGGTCGAAGTCGACGTCGAGGATCTACGGGACGGAAAACTGGCCATTTATGAGCTAATGAGCGAGGAATCAGCAGTTAACTACTGGGAAAAGTACGGGAACATTGCGTTTGACGCAGGCCAGAAGGCAGTTCTCACAAGCTGTAATTTAAGAACACGAGACGGGCGAAAACGGCGGGCTTGCTGCTTCAGTTTTACCATCCGAAGGGATCGGTACAATATACCGAGTTGTATAGTAGGCAACTTTATACCTATTCATCCGTGAAGGGTGGAATAACGGAGTGATTTTGGGAAACAGCGACGGATATTATAATGTGAGGATATACTGCGAGGGTATACTGCGAGGGTACTGCGAGGATCACTGGGCCTTCACCTACGCCCCACCTACGCCTCCACCACCTCCACCGCAGAAACCTTCTTGCTCTTCTTATGCTTCTGTCGATATTCCTCCAACGCCTCCTCATCAAGAATATCCTCAACAGCCTCTTCAATGATGCTCTTGGATCGTTTTTCTCGCTTCGGCTGCTTGGCCTCCGATTCTATCGCGTCACTGTCATTGTAGAGCTTGTCTGCAATAAATACTGGAAGACTGGGAGAATCTGCTGTTTTCAGCTGCACTGACCTGATGCCTGTCCAGGGGGTGATTTTCTCAGTGATATATTCCATGACAGCCTGTGCATTGTCGGCAATGTTCTTAGCACTGTCTGTGGTATGGCCGATTTTCACAGAAACAGTCGTCCCAGGATTTATCTGAACAATAGTCGACTTGATGATATTGTTGATTTGATCCTTGACTTTGCTCGATTCGCCGACTTTAATGGCCAGAGGCAGTTTCTTGGAATCGTAGAATATCTTGCCAAGTAGCTTAGGAAGAGCAGTAATGACCCCGTCATCTGCAACAAATATATCATGCTCGGAATGCAGAAGTCGTCGAGATTCGTAACTTTTGTATGCTCCTTTGAATTCCGATACTGCGACGATCTGCTTGAGCTGAGGAATGTCTTCAAATGCACCCTCCTTCTTGTGTGCGTCTTTTGAAATCAAACATATAGAAACGTCCTCGGGATTAGAATAAAGCCCATGTTTCAACAGTATTCTTTTCGGCTTGAGCGACTTGCGTTCTGCAACGTATTTCTTGGTGTTGATATTCAAGTAAAGTGCTTGAGATTGCTCGTCTTCCTCAAACAGCTTAGACTTGGTATTTTCTGTTTTCTCCTGCTTTGAAATATACTTCTTCAAAGCCTCGGTAGCCTCCTGAACCTTGGAGGTTGAGAATTCCATTGCTCTTGAATCTTAAAGTGATTTTCTAGCTGGAAAAAAAAATTCCACAGCGATATTTTTTTTGGTTTCCGCCGTTACGTAATCGCCATCACTGAAAAAATCCAAATTAGAATTATCAGCCCCACATTGTAGTAGCCCCACATCCTTGCACTGTAATTCTTTGCGGTAGTTTTAATGCACATCTCGATCGGATGCATGGTTTGAGGTATATATGCACGATCGAGCGCATATGACTTAGATGAGGTGCGTCTGCGCAATGCTGGCAGGTGTATAAGTAGCTGTACCGTAGAAGCTTCAATAGACAACTAGAATGAGCGAAATGCCAGAAAATGAGATTCCAAAGTCAGAAGCAGGCACTGAACCTGTTGCTCAGTCTGATGCCGAAGGACCTGTTGTTCAGCCTAATGCCGAAGAACCATCGACCGAACCCGAGCAAGTAACTCTCTGCGAATCTGCCCAAATCCGATCCGACACGATATCGTACGTACCACTGCAAGCTGCTGATCGTTTCAAGAGTCTTCCATCCTTGGCCCATAACCTTGACAGAGTACTCTTTAGTCCTGGTGTTCATTTCCTCAAGGATCCCAGATCCAGTGTCTATAACTTCTCACCATATCTGGAGAACATCATGTCTATCAAAGACTTTGACTTCAACAAAATCCACGGCAACTTTTTCCAACAACACACCCCTGTGAGAGACTTGGCACATCGATATGGCAAGAAGTACATTGTATCTTCTACCTCTGTACTGGGCATCTTGCACCACATGCACCGACTGCTATCGAACGATCGACCTCCGCAGATTATGTCGCTTTCAAAGATGTTTCCTGGAGAATTGGCATCTTTTAACAGCAACGAGACTCGAGCTTCCCAGGCGTTCCTTTGCTACAATTTGAATCAAGGAGTATACTACCTCCAGGCAGATCGGTCTCGAAAGGACAATCTCATTGTAGGCAATCTGGGTGAGGTGATGGAAGCCATGCTCACAATGAAGGAAACCGACTTTGAAGTCCTTCGTAAGAACAGTGCGGTGCAGCAGCCAGTAATTGCAAGACAAAAAGTGTATCACCACACACAATGTGCGGGCTTCATCCTTAGTGCACAATTGGATTGCAAGGATGACCGACTTCCAGGAACCGGTGTTTTTGACGTGAAATCTCGCTCTGTTTGTGCTGTAAGGGACGACATGGACTATGTTCAGATCAATGATGGCTCCGACTATGCCATAGAAAAGCTAGACGGAAGATACGAGTCGTTTTCTCGAGAGTGGTTTGATCTTATTGAGTCCTCCTTGTTCAAATACTCATTGCAAGCGCGTATCGGACGCATGGACGGTATTTTTGTAGCGTACCATAATATCCGGCAAATGTTTGGCTTCCAATATGTGCCATTGGAAGAGATGGATAAGATATTCCACACTTCGCACCTTTTGCAGCAGAGTTTGTCTGATACAGAAGATATTGATGCTGATATGACAAAATGCGCTACTCTTATTGCAGAGGCCGAGTTCAAACTCTCAATGGAGCTTTTGACTCAAATATTCGATGAGATCATCCGATCTTATGAGAGTAGGCATTCATTCTGTCTGGTTTTCGACCGCACAGAAGAAGGACTCAATGTGTTTGTCAAGCCAATGGCCTGGAAGCATATCAATGATATTCAGAACGCAGAACAGGAGTCTGGTATTGGGAAACGTCGCCGTGGTGGTTATCGTAATGGCCAGGATCCGCACACCATAGTGAAGCACGCCAAGAACAATGGTAATTGGCTACCACCTGACATTGAGGTGTATCAAGTGAAGGTCGAATCGTATGTCAACGGGAAATTGGTACAGAAGAACGAGTATCCGGCACTGTCTTCTCCAACTGATATCTGGCAAGTCAAGCACGAGATTAACAAACTTCCACGATATGAAGCAGGAAAGGCGTTTTATAAGCTCAAGGATATTGACAAATGTAAGGCAATCATCACTAGTGAACCTCGGCTTGCCAGGTATGAAGACGATATCGAAGAGATGATGAGAAAATTGGCGCTAGAAAGGGCGGAACCTCCGACAAAAATGCAGCAATTCTATAGAAAATTGAGTGAAGAGGCTAGAATGAGAAAGGAGAAAGCTCAAGCGGAGAATAAGCCGAAAGTGGTGGTTTCGTAGGGCGCTAGCGGTGATCTGATCCAGTTGATCTGATTTAAGAAACCATACTTAGAAAATAAATATAGAGAATAGAAACAGTATTATAGAAATAAGATTATTGGAAAGAATACGTTTGGGTTGTTTTGTGGTATTTACGTGGTAAAAGTGGAATGTTCGAGATCATTGTGGTTGGTATGACAGGAAGTTTGGCATGACAGTAGAGATTACTTAGAGGGAGATGAGAGGAGCGAGAAGTAGCATACGGAGTAGAGGAAATATTTCTATATTTGTATATAATATTCAATTGGGACGAGACAACAGCTAGAATGTATTATATTTCATATTTTCTTTGTTTTTTGCCGGAATTCGCTGTGTCTGTTCTATGCTCTATGTCTACAGCTAAATCATCGCAGAGAACTGAGTGCTAAATTTCATGAAATACAGCATTTGAATTAATACTGTTACAACATAATTCCATATAGAAACAAACACATAATCAAACCATCTAATATCACCCCACAATTAAACCCCTCAGATGCGTTTGTCTGAGGTTTTATGTCATCGATTTGCTATGTCACGTGCAATAATGCTCATCGCAACCAATTACAGCATTATTCAACAAAACAGTACAAAATACGAATAAAAGTTAGTTCATTCATAAATTAGCTCATTAAACTAACATAATATTACTCCTTTCTTCCCCTTTATCCCCCGCTAACGGCTGATTTGTCATCCCGAGCCCTAACTCCGGGGTAAGGGTTCCTCTCATCATATATAAAGAACCCAACTCTCCACACACTTTATACCTTATACCAATGCCTACTGTAACTATTATCGGAGGCCATGGCAAGGTCGCCTTGCTACTTGCTAAAGACCTGTCCAAGAAATCATGGATCGTAAAGTCACTTATTCGAAATCAAGCTCAAGCTAGTGACATTGAAGCCGTAGGAGCTAAACCAGTGGTGCTTGATGTCGAGAATGCCACCGAAGACGCTCTTGTTGCAGCTTTCAAGTCCTCAGATGCAATTGTATGGTCTGCTGGCGCAGGAGGTAAAGGAGGACCTCAGCGAACGTATGCTGTGGATCGTGATGCGGCTATCCGAGCGTTCAAGGCAGCCAAAGAAGCAAATGTTAAGCGATTTGTACATGTATCGTTTTTGGGCAGCAGTCTGAATCACAAATACAAGCCTGGTGATACGCTGTACAATTATGCTCAAGCCAAAGCTGCGTCTGATGATTACCTGGAGAAGGAGAGCGGACTAGACTGGACACTGCTTGAACCAGGTGCACTTTCTGAGGAGCCAGTGTCGGGGAAAATCCAGCTAGATCCTTCTGAGAATCATAGCCCAAGTTCGGTCTCGCGTGCGAACGTGGCACTGGTTGCAGCAGCAGTTCTGAGTGCTCCGAATACGATTGGGAAACATATACCGTTTTTGGACGGGACAGAGTCGATTGAGAGCGTGGTAAAGAGGTTGTAGGGAGTGTGGAGTAAACGGCAGTATTGCTATGGCGTGTTTTGCTGTGCATGTTGTGCTTTTCTGTGTTATACTGCGTATGCTGAGCTTCTATGACCTCTAAGCCTTTCTACACTATTTACAGAACATTAATAAAATATATTTAAACTATTACCCGGCCTTTTGAGACCTTCACAAACATCAAATTATCAATATAAAATTCCCAAAAATTATTTTGCGCCAAAAACGCCCGTTCATCGCTCTTCCGTGGACTTATACTGCTTACCTAAATTTCCATCTTCACCATACGCGTCCATGTGTAAACATATTCCAAATGCCCAAGTCAGCGTAAGAACTGTTTGTTGTAGGAAATGGTACGATTGTCCAGCATGTAAGAAGAGAGAGTTTTGAATTTTATAGGTTTTTTTTGTTAGTTTTCTAATAGGTAGGTCATGAAGAGAAGGAGGATCATTCGTTATCGAAGACAGTAGAGGTGACGTTTATATGTAAGAAATGCAGAAAAGCGTTTAGAAAGGTGGGTAGATAATTATTTGGGGAGTGAGAAATGGGTTTTAGGGGTGAAATAGTGGATTTTCGGTGTTTAGATGTGATTTTTCAGTAGGTTACTACTTAGGAGTGTCTATTTAGCAGTGTCTGTCTACTTAGCAGCACTCAACAGCCTACTTAGCAGCACTTAACAGTCTACTTAACAGTCTATAGTACCTAGAACCTACCTATCTATGTAGCATCTCTCCCCCCGTATCTCACCACTAAACTAACAACCCAGGATATGGCCGATTTCGACGAAACAGACAGCTACTGCCCTCACTGCGATAACATGTTTGTCATTCCGAATAGCGGGCCTCAGCCCGACATCAAGCCTCCGATCCTCGACAAAATCAGCCATTTGGATCCAAGGTAAGTTAACACCCCCCAATACCCGAACTCGCTAACCCCTAGAATGATCCGAGACGAAGACGTCAACGACGAAGATCTAGGCTTCCAGGTCGACTATTCCCGGAAACTGGGCTGAGAGTTACACGCCAAATATTTGTACATAGTTGCTGCATAAATTAACATTTTCCACCGTGCCTTTGGGAAATTTTCATCCCGTGCCTTTTGTAATATTTCACCGCACGCGCTATCTCTCCCACCTACCAACCAGTTGAATATGCCAGTAGCGGACGCAAAGCAGCGAAAAGTAGGTAGGAAACACGGGCGGAGGGAGACGAAAGATCGTAAATTATTGTTTAGTTACTGACATTATTAGTATTTGTTGGAATATAACCAGCTGGATGCTGAACGAGAGGCCGACCGTATCAACCGGTTCAAGTACCTGATTGGCCTAACGGACCTGTTTCGGCATTTCATCAATGCTCGAGCCGACAAGGACAGCAAATTGAAACGTGTTTTGGACCAGGTTGACAGCGAGAAGTCGGCGGCAAGGCCCACCGCAGGCAGCGACCACCGGCACCGAAAGACCGAGAAAGAAGAGGATAACGAGCTCATGAACGAGGAGGACCAAGGCGAGGAGAAAATGCCCACGATTTTCACCGAATCGCCCGGTTTCATTGCCGGCAAGATGCGTGACTATCAGATCCAGGGCCTCAATTGGATGATTTCTCTCTACGAAAACCACATCAGCGGCCTCCTGGCCGACGAAATGGGTCTTGGAAAAACCCTGCAAACCATCTCGTTTTTGGGCTATTTGCGTTACATTTGTGGCATTGAGGGGCCCCATTTGGTCATTGTACCCAAATCTACACTCGATAACTGGCTCCGAGAATTCAGCAGATGGACTCCGGATGTCAATGTTTTTGTGCTTCAGGGTGACAAAGATCAGAGGTCCAATTTGATCCAGACTCGTCTTTTGACCTGCGATTTCGATGTCGTTGTGACTTCGTACGAGATTGTTCTGCGTGAAAAAGGCTACTTCAAGCGTTTTGCCTGGCAGTATATCGTGGTAGACGAGGCTCACCGGCTGAAAAACGAGCAATCCATGCTTTCCCAGATCATCCGAACCTTTTCTTCTCGAAACAGATTGCTTATAACCGGTACACCTCTGCAGAACAATCTGCACGAGCTTTGGTCTCTATTGAACTACATTTTACCCGATGTTTTTTCCGATTCCGACCAATTCGATGACTGGTTTGAATCTCAAGGAGGCGATCAGGATAAGGTGGTCCAGCAGCTGCATAAAGTTCTTCGACCCTTTTTGCTGCGAAGAATCAAGAGTGATGTGGAGCATTCGTTGCTGCCCAAGAAGGAAATCAACCTCTATATCGGAATGTCTGAAATGCAAGTCAAGTGGTACCAGAAGATTTTAGAGAAGGATCTGGCTGCCTTGAACGGTGCAGTAGGCAAGAGTGAGAAGACCCGGCTACTTAATATTGTGATGCAGTTGAGAAAGTGCTGCAATCATCCATATTTATTCGAGGGTGCTGAGCCGGGTCCTCCTTACACGACTGACGAGCATCTAATTTCCAATTGTGGAAAAATGATCATTTTGGATAAGTTGCTCAAGCGGGCCAAGGAGCAAGGGAGCCGTGTTTTGATCTTTTCTCAGATGTCGCGTCTTTTGGACATTCTTGAGGATTATTGCTTGTTTAGGGATTACCAGTACTGCCGAATTGATGGTCAGACGTTACACGAAGACCGAGTTCAGGCAATTGATGAGTACAATAAGCCTGACAGTGAGAAGTTTGTCTTTTTGTTGACTACGCGTGCCGGTGGTTTGGGTATCAATTTGACTACTGCCGATTGGGTCGTGCTTTACGATAGTGACTGGAATCCTCAAGCTGATCTCCAGGCAATGGATAGAGCTCATCGTATTGGTCAGACTAAGCAGGTGTATGTCTATCGGTTTGTAACTGAGCATGCTATTGAAGAGAAGGTCTTGGAGCGGGCAGCACAGAAATTGCGTCTTGATCAGTTGGTCATTCAACAGGGTCGTGCTGGTGCTGGTAATCAGGCATCAGAAGCTGCTGCTAAGGTTGTTACCAAGGATGATTTGGTTGGAATGATTCGTCATGGAGCTAGCGAGGTGTTTGAAAACAAGGGCCGAGCAACAATGACAGACGATGATATTGATTCGATTCTAGCCAAAGGTGAAGAAAAGACCCGGGCATTGAATAACAAGTTCGAGAAGCTTGGATTTGACGAGCTGCAAAGATTTGGATCTGATTCAGCCTACGAATGGAACGGAAAGGATTTCAAGAGCGGAAATGACGGTAAAAAGAAATTCAACCCTGCTACTTGGATTCAGCCGGCCAAAAGAGAGCGAAAGGAGAATTACTCTATTGATAGTTATTATCGAGACGTGCTTCGGGCTGGTGATGGCAGGGGATCCGATAGCGAAGGAGGATCGACCCCCAGTGCACCTCGAGCACCTCGACAACAACTGATATATGACCATCAGTTTTATCCTGCAAGGTTGATTGAGCTTTATGATAAAGAAACAGCCTATTACAGGAAGCAGATTGGTTATAAGGTGCCCAAGCCTAAGAGCACAGACAATGCGAAGAAGGATGCCAAGGCGGAGGAAGAGCGGGAAGCTGAACAGGCCATTATTGATAACTCAGAGCCATTGACAGAGGAGGAAGAGGCTGAGAAGCAAGAGCTGGCGACTGAAGGGTTTACTAACTGGAACCGAAGAGATTTCACTCATTGGGTTCAGGCCAGTGCCAAACATGGTCGTGATAACTATAGGGCCATTGCGGAGGAGTTTGACGACAAGACGGAGGAGGAGATAGAGGAGTATAGCAGAGCATTCTGGGAAAACTACAAGACGATTGAGGGCTGGGAAAGATATGTGAATCAGATTGAAAGCGGAGAGGAGAAGAGTAAGAAGACGATACTTCAGAAGGAGCTGCTCAAGAAGAAGGTGGAGTCGTACAGCGCGCCTCTGCAGCAGATTCAGATTCAGTATACAGTTGGACATGGTCGCAAGGTTTATTCGGAGGACGAGGACCGGTTTTTGGTGGTGCAAATGCATCGGTTCGGGCTGGAGAGTCCTGTTTTGTACGAGCAGATCCGCGATAGTATTCGAGAATCGCCGCTTTTCCGCTTCGACTGGTTTCTTCTGTCGCGAACGCCGCTGGAGCTGAGTCGACGATGCACTACGTTATTGACGAGTATTGCCAAGGAGCTGGACCCTAAGGGCATCATCGCCAACGGGACACGAAAGGCAGTGCCCAAGAAACGCGACATCATCAAGGATACGAGCAGCGAGGAGGAGGTGGAGTTTATTCTGGAGGATGAC
The DNA here is from genome assembly GCA_030568895.1 of Casaregolazyma suthepensis. Lineage (NCBI taxonomy): Eukaryota > Fungi > Ascomycota > Dipodascomycetes > Dipodascales > Trichomonascaceae > Casaregolazyma > Casaregolazyma suthepensis. The sequence continues at coordinate 60,044 of JAJMJB010000017.1, forward strand.
GACGAGGAAGAGGAGGAGGAGAAGCCGAAGAAGAAGAAGAAGAGAGCGTAGGGGGGAGGCGAGGCCAAGAAGAAGAGGGCCCGAAGGTGAGGAGGAGAGGATTGCCGAGAGACAGGCGAAGCCACATGCTACATTAACAACTATTATAGGGCACTACATAACCATGAGAAACGACAGCGTGCTCAGGGGGTGGGAGATGTGCTTAGGGATTAGGCGGCGGAGAGCGTCTGAGGATGGGGTTTTTTGGAGATTAGGCGATGGCGATTGGCACTTAGCGATTGGCATCCGAGATTAGGCGTCTCTGGAGATCAGTCATTCTCGTGATTTGCCTAACCGACCGTTTCTTTGCCCGCTTCTTTGCCCTCACCACCCTCCTTCAGTAACTTCTCGATATTGGACGAAATGCTGTTTGGGCTCGTGACCGGGGCAAATCTCTCCACCACGTGCCCATTTCTGTCGACGAGAAACTTCTCGAAATTCCACTTGATTCCCTTGAAGCCCAACAGGCCCGGCTTGGACGTTTTGAGCCACTCGTAGACCGGCGCGGCCTTTTTGCCATTGACGTCGATCTTCTGCATGATCTTGAAGGAAACTCCGTAATTCTTCTTGCAAAAGGCCCCGATTTCATCGGACGTTCCCGGTTCCTGGTGCGCAAACTGGTTGCAAGGAAATCCTATAATCTCAAAGCCCTGGTCTTTATAGGTGTCGTATAACTCCTGGAGTCCCTTGTACTGGGGCGTCAACCCGCATTTGGAGGCCACATTGACCACTAACACCACCTTGCCCTTATATTGGCTGAGGTCCACGGGTTGGCCAGAGGGGTCGTTTGGCGAGAAGTCGTACAGTGTGGTGGACATTGGTTGAATAAGATTGGATGGTCTTTGTTTGCAAACTTTAAAAAAGACCGGCTTTTGCAAATGGTTTATATATATATTGTTGTTTAATGGGAAAAACGCCCGCCCCCAGGTGGAAAAAAAAACACACCGGGTGCACACAATGGGAGCTAAATAATCAGACGACCAAGCATGCTGTATGTCGAAACGGGTTAGAAGCGGCTGAGCAGGATAGCCGAATTGGGCGTGAGGAGGCCGATTTCAGGGTCTAGAATTGGCGGAATACGATCCATTGGGCGTCATGTGACGGGCGGATTATTAAGACGAATTACTAAGCAGCGCTCTGGAAGTATGAGATCGGTGGAGTAGGGGAGATCGGTGGGTGAAGGGGGTTATTAGGGGAGTGTGTGTGTGTGTTTATGTAGTATTGTATGGTATATCCTAGTTTTGTATGATGTGATTTCATAGTATGGTGTATAGCATAGCGTTACATGGTCTATGTAAATGTATAACACGGTCCATGTAAATGTATAACATGGTCCATGTAAATGTACAACATAGCATAGTACACTATACTATAACATAACTAGCTTATTAAACCCCACCAAAATCATGGAGATCTCCATCCCCCACCTACGCATTCGCACTAAACGGTCGTTTACTATCTCTGGAATTATATCAAAATTATCTCTCTTCCCCTCCTCCTTCCCGCACATTGGCAAACTGCCGAAACCTCTTCATCTGCTTCGACGCTCCTTCCCGTAGCTTCTTCCTCCACGCCTTTGCCCGCGCCGCCAGCTCGCCCTCGCTCGATTCCTCATACATTGGCGACGACGGATCCCACCCGTGCATGCTTGCGTAATCCTCAAACCCACTGTCCACCGGCATGCGGTCTCGAACACACGATCTCACCGCCTCGTCATACCGGTCCTTGTACATCCATACCGGTTGGTAATAGTTTTGATATGCCCACACTGCTGGCGCGCTAGGCGGTTGAATGTAGGGCACTCGTTTGCACGACGCTGACGACGACGACTGCACTGACGGCGTAGGCGATCCACACGAGGCTCGGGACGACGAAGAAGATGTGGACGTGGACGACGACGTCAGCGATGGTGCGCTCTGCAGTCTTCTCAGCAACGGAGGCGTCAGTGTCCAGAACCGCCCGTGCATTTTTCGCGATCCCACCGCTGAGTACGGAAACAAGGCGTCATCCCTTTCCTCGTGAGCTTCAGGAATCGACTCTAGCGTGTTGGCCATCTTCTTGTGCCATTTCCGCCGACTCTTGGGCTTTGCAGGCGCCAGCTGCGGCGGCGCAGGCTCCGCAGGATAATAGTACGGCGATTCCACTTGAAAGGGCAGCGACCGCGACGCCCCAAAGCCCTTCATGTACTGGTACGGTCCTAGGAACTCCACCTGCTGCCCACCATTCATGTCCTCATGAGGCTCAAAGATGGGACTCAGGCCTAAATTGCCGTCTTGGCAGTCATATTCCTGAAAGGGCGAAGGTGCTCCAAGGCCCCCGCTGCCTATGCCTGAATCCTGCGCAGGGGGCCAGTTGTGTCCATTGCCCTGCAAGTTCTGGATGAAGATGAAACTCAGACGAGGAAACAGCATCTTGTACTTCCCCATGTAGCTGGCGATCTTCTCAATGATGCGGCCCGTAGGACCCTCGTGATTGATGTAAAACGTCTGGTGGTTGTCTTTGAAGCTGGCGAGGAATTTGTGCGACATGAATATGGTACCAGCAGCCAGGGCCAGCAGAATCACACCAAGACATAACAACAGCACACTCGTGTCGTCTCGAAGACGGTGCCACAGCTGGCCAATCAACCCCAGGACCAATTTGACATATGTATAAAACACCTCCGTCGAGGGACACTGCAGCTTCCTCGTACCATACAGCACCTTGGACGACTCAATGAGCTGCTCGCCAGCCGAATCCAAGCCCGTGCGAAAAAACCCAAAGCGGCCGCCCGTCCACGATACAGTGCTGTTCAAAAGAACACCGCGATACATTAGATCATTAGCGTAGATGCCCAAAGTACTGCATTGTGAGTGCTTATATACTGAGACTAAAAGTTATGGGGGAGTTCAACAATACCATCAACACCAGACAACGGCCCCCAAAGATTTATGGAAAAACCGTAAGAGAATACTTGCTGACCTCCTCCTCTTTTAGTCCACAGGCCTCCTCGTGCAGATCCAGCCAGGAAACAGTGGCTATGAGCTTGTCGGAGGCTGAGAGCTTGAGAATATTGGCTATTTGGGCCGTTTCGATGAGCAAACAGATGGCATCGTAGCCGCCGGCCCCTGGGACAACACCGCCAATGACGCCAGGAAGATCTAGACATTCATTGAGCAGAATTGTCTGAGTAGGCGGTTCTACGGGCACATTGGCCTCGGTAGACAGCTGCCGTAGATAGTGCCGAATATGCAATAGACAGCCCTTGAGCTCCGAGTAGTCGGTATGTAGATCCCGGTCGGAATTCAGGGTGTGCAGATCCTTGGCTTGATTCTGGAGTTCCATAGATTTGTGCATCATAGAGCCCGACTGACCCAAACCCGCCAACAGGCCGACCAGTTTCATATTCTGCTCGTTCAGGCTATTGTACAGGGAGGCTGCAGATTTCGGGTTTTCCTGGTGCCATTTGAAAATTTTGCTTACCATTTTTGGAGTCTCTGATCCACCATTGACGTCACCCATCAGAAGCGATAGATTACTAGGCAAACAACAAGGCTCATGATACACGTCCAGAGAGTTTACCACAGATTTCAGCTCACTAATCAGCTCCTTATAAAGTACAGATGCATTTTCCCCAGTGTAGTCGTTCATGACCAGCTCGCACACGTGATTCAGAGACTCTGGGGTAAATCGGCTGTACACTATGCTTCCCCAGATGGCCGTTGCAACGTCGAAACCCGAGCCTATTTTGCCCTGGGCTGAACAGTGCGATATCTGGGCCAAATTATGAATCACAAGAAGATACTTTGGGTCGTCGAGGCTGAAGTTGTCGGCGTCTAAAACACTCAGAAGAGCCGCCATGACGGAAACCGTCAGCGACGCCGATGATCCCAGGCCCGTTTTCGGCACCTTGTCTATGGGAAGACTATGGAACTGGAACTTTTCGGGATGCTCGGCCGTCTGAGTGTGGAACGCATTGTCGGAGAGAATTGTCATGTGAATATCCAAGGGACGAGGACCGCCGGTGTACGCCAGGGCGATTTTGATGGCGGAATGCAAAAACGGGTTTCGGCTGATTGACGACGTCTCGGAGACGCTGAAAGAGCCATGCTTAAACGTGTAAACCCACTTGGAATCGACGAATTGAGGACTGGTGACGGTGATGACGGTGTCGGAGGATACAGGGTCATGGTGGGAAATGATGCTGTGAATACGAGCACTAAGAGCTATAGAATACGCTTTGAACTGGGGATCTAAAACAAGGTACCCGCCTACAAGCAAGGCTTTTCCCGGGGACGAAAAGGACCTTGGCATGGGAAGGGTAGGAAGGTAGGGAAAAACTGAGATTGGAGATTTGCAGCCTAATGTTGACGATTACCTAAGCTGGGGTGACAAAAATCTTAACATTTAAACCAACGTTATTTTGCAGGAAACATGGAAAATCAAGATAAATGCCCTGTGGATCATTCTGCAAGGGAAGCATGGATGAAGAAGGGAGGTCCTGTTCCTCGTAAGGGGTGTTCTAGTGAGGATATTCCTGCTAATTCAACGTCCAATGACGTGGGTCTTAGTACCGACAGAGAGCTCTCATCTATTCCTCGTTCAGATACAAACTCCAACTGGGTATATCCGTCGCAGAAGATGTTTTTCGATTCCATGAGAAGGAAGAACTTTGATCCGAATGCCGGAGATATGAAGACTATCATTCCCATACACAATGCGGTGAACGAGAGAGCATGGGCTGAGATTGTCAAATGGGAAGAGAACCAGGGAAGCGAGGCATGTGGAGGGCCGAAATTGACGTCGTTCCAAGGAGATTCGTCGAAATTGAGTCCTCGAGCTCGCTGGAAGATGTTTTGGGGCTACGAGCGGCCGTTTGATCGGCATGACTGGGTGATAGATCGGTGTGGGAAACAGGTGGAATATATCATAGATTTTTATACGGGCAAGCCGAATCCGCTGGTTCCGAACATGCCGAGTTTTTACATTGATGCGCGGCCGAAGTTGAATAGCGTGGAGGGGGTGAAAATGCGGGTGAAGAGGGTGGTAGGGTGGTAGGAGTACGGGGAGAGGTTATCGAGGAGATGGGTTTTTTTATCAAGGAAGTGGGATGTCTGTCGAGGAGGTGGGATGATTGTTGAGGACGTGGAGAAGTTACCAAAGAGTATTATTGCTCTTGGTTTGTAAATAAGAATAGCGTAGTTGTGACGGTAGATCAATACAGGGAGTTAGCATAGTAGAGGAGATCAACGACGACTATAAACAGAAAAAATTTAACTTGATTAAAAAAAGAAAAAGATTTATATAAAGGTCTACGCCGGGTAAGTTCGGGATTTCCAATTTCCAATTTACAATTACATATTTGTATTGTCGTTGGTGAAGCAGCTGTTAGTGGGAGTCTTGCTTAGAACTTAGTTTAGCTAGTTTAGCTTAGAGTAGAACTTAGCTTAGAGAAGAGCATACAGCATACAGCAAAGAACTACTCTAACACTAACAAACTAACAGTACAGACAAACACTATAACCACCCTACATACCACACCACTCACTCTATCTACATATTTACATCATTTCCCCATGAAATTCCCACTGGCTCCGAGCTTTTGCATATGCTACAAATTAGTATGGCTCAAACAACCTCAAGCATCAGCACCAAAACCCCCCTCTAAACCCTACTTACCTCTCCAACCTTGGTATTCACATCGAAATACTTCGCCACACACCGATCCAAACACAGACTCTCCTGCTTATTCAACGTCCCTTCCGGATACTTGGCTGTAATACACTTATTATGACACGAATCTACCAGCCTATTAAACATATCTGAAACCATATCTAATTCTGCTTCTGCAGCCTCGACCTTTAATCGGTTGACCGGCCCATTACTGGCGTTTGATTGGCCCAATCCTAGAAATGACATGTTTGGAAGAATACAAGAAAAAGTTGCAGCTTTTGATATTTAGTACATCATCTTATCGAATTTATCTTGCATTTGTTAACACGAACAAACACAACGCATTGAACAAACACTTAACACCCACCAAACAACACCCACTCAACACCCACAAACAAATACCCATGTGGCTTCAATCGCTAGTGCTTTTGTCCGCCGCCTTTAATGTCCCAACCAGGGCGCAATCCTGGCAAATCTCCGACTCGCACAAGGACTGGGCTGCGCTTGGAGCTGCCAAAATCTCCGGCCACAGTGCTGTGTTGGCCAACAGTGCTGGTGATTCCGGCAGCATCTGGTCCAAGGCCAAGAACCCCTACAAGGCGTGGACTGCCGAGTTTGACTTCCACGTCAAAGGTCCCGGTAAATATCCTTCTTCTGGTGCTGTCAAGGACGGCTTTGCTTTCTGGTATAGCGATCAGGCTGGGGTTGAAGGCCCCGTCAAAGGAGCTGCCGATTTCTGGGACGGCCTGGCTTTGATCTTCGATTACGACGGATGGGACGAGGCTGGTGCAGGCCCCGATCGTGGGGCCATCAAGGGCCATCTTAACGACGGTTCTACGGCTTTTACCTCCTTCCTCCATGGAGGACTCAATGCCTTTTCCCACTGCGGCATCCAGTTCCGCAACTCCGACGGCAATATCCACATCGAGGTCGGCTACAGTGACGTGGGGCTGGCCGTGCTTGCCAATGGCCAGAAGTGCTTTGTTACTGAGAAGGTGCAGTTGCCAGCAAACGACTATTACTTTGGGTTTTCCGCTCTGAGTGCCGGCGACGAGTATATTATCGGCTCTTTCAATGTCCAGAATGGGCTTTCGCCGAACGTGAAGCCGTATATTGGCCAGAAAATCGACAATTCGCCCGCTAAAGGCGTGGACGTGGTCAAGACTAACGAACAGGCTGTTGACCTGTCAGAGTTGCATAAACTCAAAGAGGACATCATGGCTTCAATATCGAAACTCTCAGACGTGCCCAGGGCTCCTCAGGACCAGAGCACCGAGCCATTGAAGACTGATCTCGAGAGTTTGGCTTCAAAGTTGCAGAATATCGAGAAGTTGCTGCATACGTTGGCAACCGAGGTCGAAGCACAGCGACGATATCTCGACACGAGAATGGAAACCATGCGAGAACACCTGGATTCGTCGATTTCTCGAATTAACGACCATACAACAAAACTCCATTCGATATCGGCAGACAACGTTGCTTCAGATACACCCGGCAGATCAGGCCCGGGAATAGCCACCATAACTATAATATTTGTGATTGTTCAGCTGGGAATCAACGTCGGCATGAATCGAAGAAGCAACAGGCATGAGAAGTTGATCTAGGGGAGGATGCGCTGCAGGACTTTGCCTCATTGTCATGATGAACGTCTCAGGAAGACAGTATTTCCCGGAGATTCAAATATGCTAGTTTGTAACGTAGCATAACGTAAAATCGTCATTTAAATAAGAACGGTGAGAGACATTCACCGTGGTTTGCTCGATGTAGTTTACCAATGCTTAGGAAGCATGGTAAACACAACCAGTGATACAACAATGAACCGTGATACACCAATAATCCGTGATACACCAATAACCCGTGAAACAAAAAAAAACTGTTGTACAAGCTCACACACTGTCCCTCAATGATAATTGTTCCATGCGGCCGGCTGGCCTCTCCAGTTCACCGACTGCGGTTGAGGCTTAGCCATAGCATGCGACGGCCCATTGCCGTAGTATACAGGCTGCTGAACAGGCTGCTGCTGCTGCTGAGCTGCTCGAGCGTTTGCCAAATTCATCGCTCCCGGTGCCATCTGATGGCCTAAGACAGACGCATCGTACGAAGGCCCTGTTTTCCTCACCTTCTGAACCAAAGGAGGATCCGGGAATATTATATTAGGAATGTTCTCTCTTTCCAGTTCTCCTTTGACTGGCTGGTTGATGAGGTGGATATTGGGCATTTCATCGAGCTGATCTGGATCATCTGCATCTGCTTTGGCAAGTGCCAGGTTGGACTTCTCCTGCTCGATAATCTCCTTGTTACTTTCGAGCCGTCCGACCCAGAAAGCGTCCCAGATGGGCAGTTTGGCCTTACGGGAGTTGTTCAGACTCTGTGAAAACAGCGCAGCCTGCTGCTCAACACTTTTGTCATTTGTGTGATGATGCATAGGGCCCTCAGAGCCCTGGAACTCGAAGGATCCAGCTATATCGCTGCCAGGGATGAAATAACCCGACATATTTCCGGCCTGAACGAGCTGCTGCAGCACCTGTTGCGTCAGAGCGTTATTATGGCTGGCGGAATTATCCCGAGGAAGTCGAACGGCCGCAGCAGCAGCCACCGAGACTGCAGCCGATGTCCTCATGGCATTCGCCTTATTGGCGGCCACAGAGGCCGGTCCCGGCGGTCTCACCATGCCATTCATGGACCCACCGTACATATGGGCCTGAGGAGGCCCCTGAGCATGGTGGCCATGGCTTGGATGGTCGTAATGGTGGAAGTCCTGCGCAGCCTGATTGGGAGCCGATCTAACGGTAAATTGATTCACCTGACGATTGAGCTGACTGGCCATGGATGGATGCTGCACATGCATGTTCACCTGCTGCGATTGGGATTGCATCTGTTGATGTGCTGCAAGTGTTCTTTTGTCGGAAATCACAGGATCATTTTCAGTGAAACCTTGTTCAATAGCCTTGCCTTCCCAGTAATCGTCGCGTACACGCTTCCCATTCTTAATGATTCGGGAACCAAACTGACAAAACATGGAACGAGCAGTCACCAGGGCGATCTGACGCGATCGGAAACTATAAGGCAATAGTCCGGAGCTTATTAGCGTCTCTTTATCACGCTGCGTGGCTATAAGCTTATATAGCGACTTGTTCTTGTTGAATAAAAGATACGAATCCCGGTAATTCAGCTCCTTGGCACACTCGGTAGCCATCATAAACAGCTTTCCGCCGCGATCTGGCAGAGTGAAGGTGGATATACAGTATTCTCGGCCTCCCAGAAGATGGCCATCAGGCGTCACTTTTCTCTCTCCGGCCTCATCGATTTCTATCGTCACGTATTCATCGCCCTCGGGCATCAGATCATTGCTGGTAAATACGCCGATTTGGAGCATGGCCATGATATAGTAGCCAAAGGTGGTGGTGGGGTGGAAAAAGGTGGGATGGGAAGTTGGGAAGCATATGGGTATAAACACGGGGTAGCGGGGGGGAGGAGGGAGAGGGAGGAGGGGGAATTGGGATATGGGGGATAGAATTTTGGGGTATTTTAGGTGAATTATGAGGATATAGTGAAAATACGAGTTTTCCCGGGGTTTTTGAAGATATTGAAAATCGGGGTTACCCGGCCGGAGTTATTGCCTAATATGGAAGTATAACCAGCAATCGTCTATCGTCTATCAGTTGTATTCTTACGAGTTTTGAGTTTTTTTTTTAGTTCTAAAGTACAGAGTTGTGTATAGATTTGTTATATATTACGGTATGTATAAATGTTCTCCTTTACTGCAAGTATTATAATAATAAACGTGGAAATTGCTCTTCTTTACCGGAAGTTCTCAGTCCAATGACTCTAGTCTAAGTTAAGAGCTCATGTTAATTGAGTTGAATTCATAGCCATGCAAAGTAGTCAACGGGTTGTAAAATGCCTCTATAGTTATGCCTCTATCTTTCTAGAAGGTTGGCAGATGCCATTAGAAGCAGATGTCATTAGAAGCAGAACACCATTAGAAGCATGTGTTCAATAGCAGTATACCAGTTCACAGTACATGTCCAAGTGCCATATATATCTCATTGCCAGTGCAAACACAAACAGTACTCTGCTTTCCTCTCGCAGAAGACAGTAAACTTTTGCATATTGCCTAATCAATAACATGATCCACTACTGTTGAAAACCCTATCTAGAAAGCAAGAGTATCGGCATCATCCGCAGTCCATTCAACCATCTCATCACCCAAGCTTATTATTACCACCCCACAATCGCATAGGCTTGTCCTATTTACACCTCCACATATCGCACAGCTGTAGAGTGATATACACACCGGCTCTTAGCCAATTGAAATGCTAAGGTGCTCCTAGTGCAGATCCTGTCAGAAGTAGCCAAATAAACCTCATTATCCCTACCATGCTGAGCTCTGTGACAACCCGCCTGTCCAACCTATATTCCACCCTCCGTCATCAATTCAATCTTAGGTGCATCATCCACACAATCCCATCCATCGGGATACACTGCGTATGCCAAACTAGACCCCAATTTACTCGATGCTTCTGCCACGCCAAACATATCTTTAAACTTCTTCTGACAAGCCATTGCCGGAAAACGCTTCTTACGATATCCACCAAGTGCCGCAGCAACATGCTTCCACTTGGCTCTTTCTCCACTCTCTAGAAGCGACATGAGGCATTCCACGTCTTCGGAATCCCATTTAAGAGGACGAAGCTGCGCGTTGGCAGTTGCTGTGGGCATCAGAGTCCCACTACCAGTGCCACTGTAAAAATTGGCCATTGCAACCGGAGATTGATTACTGAGAGGCGAGATTTCAGTCGATGCCGGCTTCTCCATATCCTGCTGTTGCTGTCGAATCAAGATACTATGCCTGCTTCTTGCCGAGGAGCCACTTTCCAGCCCCAGAGTCTTAGCAACATCTGTCCAAGGAGTGCCTTGTTTTCTTAAAGATAGTATCTGCATATCTTGTTCAGGAGTGAATTTCACAGATCGACGCCTTTTATGAGCAGACGCGACTTTGGGCTTCTCCAACGAACTTGAACTAACAGCCGAGGACGAAGACTTTCGATGATGCCGACGCGGGGACTGCGCTTCCGTGTATTGCATGTTTGCAGCCGGCTGAGCAGCGTTTGGCGCCTCACCATAAGTATGATGGTCGTTATGATACATGTCATCAATCTGGCTCTGCAGAAAGCCCATTTGGTAATGATTTGCCATGATGAGAGCAAAAAGATGAGTAAAGAGATAAAGAGATGAAGAGTATAGAAATGAGTGCAGAGATGAGTACAGAAATGAAGAGTGTAGAGATGAGTGCAGAGATGAAGAGTTAAGAGAATATGCTCAAGATGCAAGTATGCACAAGATGATGTTAAGATGCTCAATTCTTCAAGATGCTTTGCCTTTCAGATGCTCAATTCTTCACGATGCTTTGCCTCCAAGACGCTCAATCGCCTTCCAAATGCTCAATTGGCCTCTAATGATGCGATTTGATCCCGGATAAATGCAAGATGTCAATGCAACCAACACAATTGATACAACACCTAGAAATACAGCCAACCAATTATACAAATCGCGGTATCCGGGCGTATATTAACGTTGGTATCTTATCGTAAATAAGGTTTTTTAATGAAATAGTTAATAATAGATATGCAACAAAGATTCCAATGGAAAATGAAATATGCAATTCTACAAAACCTCCTCCAAGCTCAATGCTATTTCTAATGTTGTTCGCTGCTAGTTGTATGGCTGATGTTAAGTTTGCTCACTAAACAAAAATGTTGTTAAACGTTTGGCTGGGGTGTGGTGTTATGTGACATCATCGTGTGGATTCACACAGTGGAATTTACAGAAGTGCGACAAAGTGAAGGAGGGTTAATTAAGGGTCGAGGGTTAAAAGAGGAGGTTTATTTTTGAAGTTTATTTTAGAGATGATAGGCAGAGTTGGAGAAAAAAAAGAGAATAGAAAAGAGAATATTGGTTGTATTTATTGCAGTGCCGTTTATCGGATATATCTTGGATGATTAGCCGTTGGATATAATGTAACACCAAACAATAAGATTTTTACTTGAATTTTAGAGAATCCACAAAATCATACGTGACTATCGTAAATATCGCGTTTATAAATTCTTAAATATTGTCTTTGATTCATAATGGTTTAGAGTATAACCGTTGATCTACCAGTTGCCATAACAACGAAGCCGATAGTGATATGAACGGCTTTTATGAAGAATATTCGATTTTACAGGATATTAAAAATAACAGAATATTTAATAGTTAGTATATGGCAAATATAATGCCTATAACACTCAGCTGTTGTTCAATTGATACAAAATGTCGCGTGTATCAGTATGTATCAGCCAAGCACGACCAATGTATCACCCCGTTACACTATTGATTTAGTTCTTAAAACTTAAATTTAACAGTGAATTCATTATAAATAGATCAATTTTGTCTATAAAACGGTTAAAGTAACTGAAGAAAAAATATCATCTAATATCACGTATACGCGAATCACCTATCTGAGTTGAACGAATTAACTATGCGAATCCTTATCTTAATTGTACTGAATTATCTACGCGAATTATCTTAACATGAGCTTTGAAACTGAACTATCTACGCAAATTGCCCAAATAACTAATAAACGATTCATTTCCTGGAATTTATCTAGCTGTATAAACTTGCACTGGACACACCGACATGGAATACGCATATCTAATGCCAACGCTCACTCCCCTCTATCATAATTCACTCAAAAGAACTCTTTACCCTCAGGCACCATATCAATCACTCGCCCTTTCGTCAACATGGCTCGCATGTTGCCCATGGTTCCTACCTCCATGCTCTTTCGTGTTTCCTGCGTATGAGTACCAACATGAGGAAGCAACGATATATTTTCGTTTGCTAGCAATTTCGGATGGATTTTCGGCTCCTCCTCAAATACATCCAATCCGACCGTAGATACTTTTCCCGATTCTAATGCTTCAACCAGTGCTTCCTCGTCAATAACAGGCCCTCTAGCAGTATTTACAATGACGACGCCGTCCTTGCACTTGGCCAAAGTTTCCTTATTGATAAGATGATGAGTGTTCTTGTTAAGAGGAACGGAAATGCTGATCACATCGCTCTCAGCAAGAAGCTGGTCAAACGGGACCCATTCCGCACCCTTGGCCTCACTTTCAGCAAGCTTACTTCTATTATTGTAAATGATCTTGCTGAAATGGAATCCAATGGCCTTATCTCGAATGGCTTTACCAATTCCACCCATTCCCAAGATCCCCAGCACCTTTCCTTGCGGATCATGGGCTTCCTTGACACCTCCAAGCCAATTACCTTTACGCAGCTCCGATTCGAGCCGGGAAAAGTTTCGCAGGGCTCCCAGCATCAGATATGTCGCAGTAGTCGCAGTGGCTTCGTTGACATAATTCGGCGTGTTTGATACTTGGATCCCGCGCTTAGCTAGCGCCGTGGCATCTACCAGATCATAACCGGCGCCAAAGTTGCAGAGACACTTGACGGACTTTGGGAAATGACTCACAAGCTCCTCGTCTACGGCTCCAAGAAATTTCTCGGCAAAAAGAGTGGCATATATGGCTTCAATCTCGCTCAGCGGGCCGGAAAAGTCCTTGATAAGCTGCTCCCGATCCGGCTCCTCGATCTCCACGGCATCGCCGAACTCGGCCTGCATTTGCTTCCATTCATCATGCGCAAAGTTGATTTTTCCCAGGAGTAAAAGACGCGGTTTTGTTGTCATTGGAATGGTAGAAAGTTAAGTTTGCAGATCTCAAATGGTGGGGGGAAATGGTAAAGGTGGGGTAAAGCCGTGGGGGGCACGAGAATGAAAACCGTTGATTTCTACAGGAGAATAGTTATTTGAGGGCGCAGAACTCGATGAGGTTTTAGGGATCACTTATAAGGCTGGATAAATGTCAATATGCCTCAGATAAAATCCCTAAATCTTGCCCTTGTACTCCGACACCGGATCCAGGACCCGTCCCGTCTCAATTCCCGCGATAATATTGTCCAGAACTCGCTCTATCATCTCCAAATGCGTCTCGGCCGTCTGCGTGCCTGCATGAGGAAGAAGAACAACACTGGGGTTTTCCAGCAGTTTAGGATGCACCTTTGGCTCATACTCAAACACGTCCAAACCCACCGAATAGAGTTTGCCTGACTCCAATGCCTCAACAAGAGCCTCTTCATGGATCACAGGACCTCTAGCAGTGTTTACTATGACGGAGCCATCTTTCAAGTATCCAATTGTTTCTCTGTTGAGCAAATGATAGGTGGAATCATTCAGAGGAACAGAGACCAAGACAATGTCAGATAGAGTGAGAAACTCTTTCAAATCACCGAAAAACTCAGCTCCTCCTTCTTCCTCGTCACTCAAGCGATGTCTATTGTGGTATATGATTCGGCTCGGTAGAAACGGCTTGACTTTTTCTCGGATAGATTGACCAATATTGCCCATGCCTAGAATGCCAATGACCTTTGATTTCGGATCATGGCCTTCAAATCCACCCCATATACCGTTTCTGAGATTGGCAGCCAGTGCGTTGAAGTTCCTAATGGCTCCAAGCATCAGATAGACGGCCGTAGTAGCTGTGGCTTCACAAACAGGCCCAGGGGTATTGGAGAACTGGATTCCTCGCTTAAGTAAAGCAGTGGCATCCACTCGATCGTATCCTGCACCAATATGACAAATGTACTTGAGAGAAGACGGTAAATGAGAAGCAATCTCCTCATCGACCTTGCCGAGTGCTCTTTCGAACTGAAAGTCGCTGTAAAGGGCAATGATCCCATCAAACTTGTGTTGCTTCAAATCCCCAATGAACTCCTCTCGACTAGAAGGAGGTTTGACTGTGATAACATTGTATCTGTCGTTGATTTTCTTGAATGCTTCACGAGTACGACTAGCTTCACCAAATACAAGGACTCTGGCTCGAGCTAGATTTGTCATGGTGGATATATAAAAGGCGGAGTTTTATCGGAGTTTAATAACGAGAAATAATATACCAATTATAACAGACAAAAAATGTTTTTAGAGTGATATTTCTTGTAAATAACTCTGTCCTTAATGTCGTATGGTTAAGAGGAAGATTGGTGGAAAGTAGTGATAATTGATAAGCTTGCACGTGAGCCGTATCAGATTGGCACTATTGGATTTGTCATTGTTAGAAGAGTATTTATTCGTTTGTAGAATGGTATTAGGAGCATTGAGGAATGATTCTGAATGCTGAATAGGTACAAAGTGGTAAAAGTGTCGGTTATTGTAGAAAAGATGCTGTGATCAGTGGATTTCCGTATTAGGCAACTTCAGGGAATTCAGGACTATTATCGAATTTGGTATAAATGTAGACAATAATAACAATAAGGAGGAAAAATAATGAGGTATTATCAGTATGAGTGAATAGATGACAAATTAAATGTAGTTACAGTACTGTTTCCTTGCATTGAGGTGGTGTTATTCAGAGTGATCTTATGATCATACAGAGTTCACGGATTTCCGATCAGCGGCGAAAGCGAAATACCGATAAAGTCCTGTAGATAGAATATAGACAATTTGTGGTATTTCAAATCATAAATAAAATGAACGGATAAAAGAGATGAGATTTGAAGGGAATTGTTTTTTCGAGAAAATGCCGGTATTTCTCGATAACAGTTTATGCTATTTCTCGATAGTTCCATAGCGAAATTGCATATACAGCACCTCCGATATTCACCGGTAGATAACAAATAATACCGAGAAAACCCCGAGAGATTATCTGGAAATCATACCATTTTCAGAAATAGAATTACTCAGCAATATAGAAATATCCAGCAATTAAACATTTCGCAATGTTATTCCTTCAGTGGCAATCATATATAAAAATAGCCTAGTTTGAAGCCACTTTGAAGCCACTCTGAAGCTTCTTTGAATCCAACTTTGAAGCATCAAATAACGGCATGTTTCGGAACAACTTTTGCCACTGACACCCATCGGAATATTCCTTGCATCGAAAAACCGCAAATTGTCTCAAATCATGCCATTCCTTCTTTACAAAGAACGGTTGTTTTGGACCGGCTCGTTTAGCATGCCCAGTGAATTGAGCCAATCATAATGTCATATACGGTTGCTTTGAAAAAATGCACAATAATAAAGATTGCAATATATTACTTGCTAACCATCTAGAATCATCTATAACGCGTATATATCTAAAATTATAACGTGAGTTTCAAAAACGTCATCACATGAAACATTCCTTTGCCATTGTATTGTTTATAGTGCAGAAATCTAATCAAACTAGCCAGCCACCCTCAATTAGAGATAAGAGATTAAAACAAACGACATGAAACTAAAGAAATAAAAAATATATAAGAACAGTGGAACCCCCCGGAATATTTCCGAATCCCATCATATAATCCCGTAATTATATTCTACTTTTTTTCTTTTTCATTATTTTATTAAACTCGCCGCTTTAGGGTTTGCAGTGTGTATGCCACTTTAGGTAATTTACCCGGAATTGCCCAACGGTTTTTCAACGGTTTTTTTCCCTCTCCTTAATTGGCACATTGCATTACAAAACAACCCGGGTTTTTTAAACTACAAAATTTTAGCACCAGGCTGTTTGCGTAATACAACAGGCGATTTCTCTACTTCTCTCGACCTGACGCCCCGTATTTTATGGCCCGATCCCGACTTTCTGAGTGCCTAGCGGTGGCCTGTCCTCGCCTTGAGTTGACCCTGGCAGATGAAGCTGAGCCACCGTTTTCTCTGGCCGAATTCAAAACATATGCGAAGAAGAACCACTGCTGCGAATTATTGGACTTTTATTTCGATGCTCTGAACTACTTTAAAGATGTACAATTAGCTACGTACACGTCGGACGATTTATTGGATAAGTGGACAAAGGTTATGCGAACCTATATATACGTGGATTCGCCTAAGGAGGTTAATATCACCGAAGATAACCGAGAAAAGCTTGTACGAGCTACCAAGGATGGAGCCATTCCTCTGACGGTCAATGCTGCCAAAAAAGTCCTGGACTTGGCTAGGGATATCATCCATGATTCCATCTACGTTGCATTTGTTGGACAATCATGTGCCATGAGTACTAAACGACATTCAAAGTCTGTATCTGAGACGAATTTTACTGAAACTGCATTACAACAAGACCAGGAAACGGTCATAGAGAGGTCGGAGGCTAAGAGTGCTCATAGGAGGTCCGAGGTGAGGAAATCGGGACTCCGGTTCTCCTTCAGAATCTCCACGGAGCCCGACGATCAAGACACCGATACAAGGACTCAATCGGCATCAAGCAGCAGCAGTAGCGGCAGCAGTATGACGCGAATTTCGTCGGGGTTGCATGACGATAGGGATTTTGGAACCAGGAAAAGCATTGCATTAACAGACACCTCATCAGGCCACAGTATGTTACCAAGCCCACAAAGCCCGCGATCTAGTGGGTCTATTTTCAAGCATTGGAGTATGGGAAGCTTATCGCGGAGTTTGGAAGATGTTTCACCGGATGAAGGTGAAGAGAAACATCGGCACAAGCCTTGGCATCGTATGAGCTCGGTGATTCGTAAGCATGTTCATGCGGGAAAAGATCAGGAATAAACTGCCGAATTTAATATGCATATAGGTGGGTTTAGAGATTTGATTTACTAGCATGATAAAATATAATATTTATTGGATGAAGATTACGTGTGCGTAGGAGAGGGAAATGTGGGATTATCACGCAAGAGCGGGGAAGGTGGTTGAGGGGAGTGCATGATTGGAGTATAGAAGAGAGAGAGATGCTAGAGGTTTTGTAATTATTGAGATATTAATTTGAGTATTATGCTGAGTAGTGTCTCTGTTATGCTATCTGTTATGCCATCTGTAATCATCGGAGATAAAAGATTAAAGGCTGTGGTTAGTAATGGCGAGATTATTCAGATTTAAGACATTAATGATTTTGAGATTTGAGATATTACCAGTTATATTACATTAAATACATATTATAAATAAAGTTAGAGCATTATAAACCAATTATTGCGTTAATATTCATCTCATCTCTAGTACCATAATACGATTCAATACGATGCAAATAAGCATCGGGATATACGATAGAACAAGGGCAGGGTAGCTTTGCCATTACAACAAATCCGAGCGGGAAATAATTGAAGTAAATTCATATTCAGCCTCTTATTGACCCCCTAATCAGCATTCCGGTTTTTAATATATTAATATGATAACGTTACAGTATTTCCGCTGATGACAAACAATGCCGCATAGTCACATTGACGTATCATATATCCGGCCTAAATAGCAAAAAACCAGCAAAAAACCAAAATCTAACAACATAAACCTCTTCTACTCCTCCTTCCTCATCTATATATCACATTTACTCCAAAAAACACCCCAAATTCCCTCCCTTATTCCCTCCTCTACCCGCTTACGTAACCGCACCCGCGGAGCTAACAAAATTCCGACCCACCGCTAAAACTTATCTATTAATCAGCACAAAATATTAAGCCATCAATAAACTCAAAATCTGCACTTTACAACCTACCACCACCCACCATAGGCCATGGAACAAGCCGATATTCACGAGAAAGCGGCCTTGCGAATCCAGCGCGCCTATAAGCAGTACCGGCTGAGGAAAACGGTGCAATATTTACGTCGGGCGGCTTATTGGCTCTTTGACTGGATAAACCAAGGTGTTCAAAGAAATGGCGATTTGGACGATATTCAGACCAAAGTCCAGGATAAAAATCTTCAGGAGGCCCTGTGCAAGTTTATGGAGCTTTTGGGTTCCGAAAGAAGCTCGTCGTTGTGTCATTCCAAGATGATTCTTATGGGGTTCATGCTGTCGAAATGCCCTTGGTTAGTAACTCTAGTGGCTAAATCTCAGGACGAGGACCATCAGGATGAGTCTGGGATCGCGCAGGACGCCGAGATGACCAATTTGGCCAGCGTTTTGGGTGCGGAATTCGTGCTAGTTTGCAGCAGCCCGGCCGATTGGATCCGCCGTATCAAATTTTTCGTGGCTTATTCCGACTTTTGCCGGCATTTTCTCATCTGGAAAAGCAAGGATGCCGATAGAATGATCAAGCGCTCCGTCAAGGAATTTTCGTTTCATTTACGAAATTATAACGAACTGCAGCGTCGCGTCAGGCTAGGAAAAGTGCCTCTTGAAGAGGCGGATGGCTGGCTAAAAATCTTGCGAAAATTCTGCGAACTGAACTACATGATGATTCTCAAAATCGTCGGGTCTTCGAGGAAATGCAAACAGCTTGTTTGCTGCCATCTCATGAAGTTGTCTTTCTTGGAAGAACTGTCCAAGAACGTCGGCGATGCAAAACAGCTCGTGGGCACTGAATGGACCGAAGAAGACGACGAGTCGGCAATTACCAGAGTTCGCATGTCTATTATGATGCGGCGGTTGGGCCATGAAATTAAGGTCCCTCGCTATGAGAGCCGTCTGGCTTTACACGATAAGGATTTACTACGTCTTTGGATCGGAAATAATTATGAACGCGACGAAAACATTGCAAACATTGTTCTTCAGGAATGTCAGTGTAAAAATAAGAACCAAGCAATGTGGGTGCCGCAGTTTATTGATTATACAATGGAGGTGTTTCGGAAAATCACTCCAGCAAGCAGCACAGATCTACTGAAGGACTACGATGAGCATGACATGGAATTTGTATTACAATGCTGTGAAATGAACACATATTCAGTCGACCAGATGATTAAATGGGCCGTTCGGGTCGTTGAGCGGCTCAGTGTTCGTCATGGCCTCAATATTAGAACAGAGGAGCGAAACAGCATTCTGGATCTGGTCGAGCAAAACAAAATACCTCAAGCGGTGATTTTGTTGCTTGAATTGGTCAAAAACATCAGAATGGACTTCTGTGATCGACGGCTGAATCTACTGGTCAATTCTATGGACAACGATGACCTCAATGGAGAGAATCTCAATGGAGACCGCAAGGGGCCAGTTCCAAATGATTTGATCTTATTTATTAAAGATCTGCATGCAGATAAAACACACATTTGCAATCTTGGGAAATGGACAAGCAAGTTACCGCCTCAGGTAAAGCCCAAAGGGCAGTTTTTCCCTATATACTATAACTTTGTGGACTTTTTGTTTGAAGGCGACAATCTGAACGATCTGGCGGAAACTATGACAATGATGAGAGTTCCTATATTGGAAACGCAATTTTTAATACGGGATACTGCAAGAGTATTTGCCATTTTGCATTTTGTTGTTAATGTTAGTGGAGATCCACTGTATATTTGCAAGATTAAGACTCGAATACTAGGGATTCTTAACAGTACCAAGACACTGGCAGAGCAGGAAACACTGGTCAAGGATGTGATTCACAGTGAAAGACCGGGGATTACTGCCAAGGAAAGTGCACTACTTCGAGGAGTAGTCTCGAAAGCACTTCGTGATGACGACGTGGTGGTGAAATTGGCACGACGACGATTACGACAACACTTGTTGGATATATATGAGGAAGATCTAGCAAGGAGAAGCATGAATATTGAGCATGATAATATTCTTGAATCATGTGACTGTTTGGTTAAGGATATATCTGACAGAGTGCTGGGGATATGGGATTTATCGGTGAAGGTGTACAAGCCGGTATATCAGAGCATAGTTAATTTGAAGAAGCATGACAGTGAGGAGGTGAAGCATACGGAGGTTTTGACGGCGCCGATCTCAGACGAGTATCGGCCTATGGATTTTTCGTTGTAGGTGGTTTAAGGATTATGAGGAGGTGTATACTATTATTGCATGGGGATTAGGAAGCATAGCATGAGGTGGGTTATATGGATGATTATATTGATGGGATAGGTAGGAAAATAGAATATAATGATATGAATGGATTAGAGGAATGGGTTTGGTAATTGGAGGAGTAGGTTGGTAATTGGAGGAATAGGCTTGGTAATAGTAGTGTGGTTCTGGGGATTGATGGAGGATGACTGTGTTAATCAACAAGTGCGTACAGTATTCGTAAGAGCCGATTTATACAGTGTTACAGCCACTAAGTAACGACTAGGAGCTAGGAATGATAGCTTAACAATAAAATACAGTAAACACACTACTAGAGATTATAATGATGATAATGATGATAACAGATGATGGAAGATGATAAAGAATGACTAATGATAAAGATGAATGTATAATGTGAATAACCATATACGATATGTTTTAATGAATATAATATCTAATATAATTACAATGCTCCCCAACACCATAAATGACATTGCCACAGATCTATGATTCACATGAAATATCACATGAAGGCAGAAATGACAGCGAGGGAAGAAGGCAGTGATGTAACCAGGATATTACTGATATCAGGATATATGATATATTCAGCATATAATAGAGAGTATATTACGAATAAAAATTCCGAATAAAAATCCCGAATAAATTCCCGAATAAAATACAATATAAAACCTATCCATCTATACAATTCAATTCATACACTAAATACCGGTACTGCACTCTCTATATTCGTTCTCTCTAGTTATCTACTCTCTAATTCTCCCTCCCTCGCTTGCTCTGCCTTGTCTTCACGTGCACCTTATCGCTTAGCTATCAGCGCAATAACCAGCTAAACAAGCCAATTGAATAGATCTGCAATAAACCCAATATAATTATAAATTCCCTTCATTTCCCCTATAAATTCTCCCTTTTTCCCCCTACTTTTCTTCCCGTCTTCTTCTCGGCTTGGCCGACGTTACAAAATTGCTTTTCCTCTTCCGGCTTTTATAAAACTTTTGACAAGTTGCATTTTTCTGTTGCACTGCACATTAACCGCCCGAAATGGTATCGGAGAAGGTGAGTAAACAAGAAGAACGCAAGGAAATGCGGGCGTTTGTGGGAATTATATATTAATTAATAGGAATTTTTGTATGTATTTTAGACATTATTCGGTTGTTTTTGCTGGGTTTATATGGCTTGGATGGCTGCAAAACGGGGGAATTTAAGCAAACATAGACGAACGGGAAAATAACCGCTGGATTTTCGTGGTTTTTTCAACGGATTCGACCTTTTCCGTCGGTCTTAACGATTTTACCGTTATTTTCCATCCCCAGCTCTTTCTATCCCTTTATCTTACTAATTTCCAGAGACTCTTTTCCTCAAACTTGCGCTAAATCTTCCCAGACTGGCTATCCCGGTAACGTGACGCCGGAAGAACAAGCGAAACTCGACGATCTGCGCGCCAGGCTCACAAAGGCCGGATATGAGGAGCGCTTGGACGATTCTACCCTGCTGCGGTTCCTGAGAGCCCGAAAGTTCGATGTCAACAAGGCCCAGGAAATGTACGTGGCTTGTGAAAAGTGGAGGACGGAATTCGGAACTAATACCATTCTACAGGACTTTTTGTACGTGGAGAAACCCAAGGTGGCCAAGTACTATCATCAGTTTTACCACAAGATGGATAAGGACGGCCGTCCCGTCTATGTTGAGCAGCTTGGCGGCGTCAAGATCAGTGAAATGTACAAGATTACTACGCAAGAGCGAATGCTCAAGAACCTGGTATGGGAATACGAGGCTATGATCAAGCATCGGTTGCCTGCATGTTCGCGTAAAGTGGGATATTTGGTTGAGACTTCGTGCACTATTATGGATTTGGAGGGCATTTCTCTGAGAACAGCCTCGCAGGTTTACTCTTACATCAAAGAAGCGTCTAATATCGGCCAAAACTACTATCCTGAACGAATGGGCAAATTCTACCTAATTAATGCGCCGTTTGGATTTGCTTCTGTGTTCAGCCTGATCAAGCCGTTCCTAGACCCCATCACGGTGGAAAAGATACATATTCTGGGCTATAGCTATAAGAAGGAGCTTTTGCAGCAGGTTCCTGCGGAAAATCTGCCCAAGAAATTCGGAGGCAAGTCCGATAGTCCAGGAGGCGTGGAGTTGTCTGACGACGGTCCCTGGAGAGACCCCAAGTACGTTGGACCTGAGGGCTTTGCACCGGTTTCTGGATCTCCAGATGTTCCTGAGAAGGCTGAGAGCAAGCCGGCGGTGCCTGCGGGCGCACCAGCACCAGCGAAGGCTTAGGTGTGGATCTGTTTATAGAGGTCTGGGTGTGGAGTGAGAGTGGAGGAGTTCGTGAGCGGTGAGTTCAAGAGCTGTTTATAGAAATAAATGCAATAAGGAGGTATTTACAGATAATTATTGTATGCTCTGCTATTGTTATTCTGGAGTATTGTATTACTGTTATTCTGAATTTACTGCTAATTTATTGTTGTGTTATGTTATTTCTGTTATGTTATTTCTGTTACTATTCTAGAAATTGGTATTTTCTGCTTTCTTCCTCGCTCGAACTCAACCGATAAGGTAAAGCTAACAATGCAAAAAACACACTAAAAACCCACTAAAAACCCCACAAACACCGTAAATTTGGGACCAATTTCATCCAATGCCATATATTATCTAACTAAACCACCTTTCTTAGTCATCACCCCTCCATTTACCCTCCATCAACCCTCTGCATTAAAACCCCTGCTTTTTCCATATTGTCTTATTTAACCTTTCTTGTTCACTATACGCCACTTTTCACCCACGCAACCATGAGCACAGCAGCGCGAAGACGCCTAATGAGAGACTTCAAAAGAATGCAACAGGATCCTCCCGGAGGCGTATCGGCGTCGCCTGTTGCAGATAATGTCATGATGTGGAATGCTGTCATTATAGGGCCTGCTGATACTCCATACGAGGACGGCACCTTTCGACTGGTTATTCAGTTTGACGAACAGTATCCAAATAAGCCGCCCAAAGTCCGCTTTGTGTCGGAAATGTTCCATCCAAATGTTTATGCTAGCGGCGAGTTATGTTTGGATATTTTGCAAAATAGATGGAGTCCTACCTATGACGTAGCGGCCATTTTGACGTCGATCCAGAGTTTATTGAATGATCCAAATAGTAGCAGTCCTGCAAATGTGGAGGCGGCGCAGTTATATCGAGATCATCGAAGTCAATATAGTAAAAGAGTGCGACAGACGGTGGAGAATAGCTGGAACGAGGCATAAAGAGCGCATTAATCTTAGTATTACCGGGATTTCCCGACTAATACGCATCGTACAAAGATTCGTATAATACCCGAGGTATTAGCATGTAGAGTATTTATTGAGGTAGATATGGCTGAATTGTCGTGAAATACGGCTGGAAGAGGCTAGATTGTCGTGAAATACGGCTGGAAGTGCTCTACTTATATCCGTCAAACTCGCTCGGCCATTCTAACGCCAGCGTCGTCGGTTCCCAGATTCTCGCTGTTTCCTCGCGTTTTGGCGGCTCGGACGGTGTCTTGACGTATCCTCGTTGCTCTAAAAGCTTGAATTGCACTCCCCGTAGAAGATTATAGACAACGTTGAGAATCGGAGCCTCAATACCCACGCTTTTGGCGTATCGTAGAGTATTTCCAAGAATGACTTCCAATTCCATGGGGTTGCCTTTTTCCACATCGACCATCATAGAAGGCTTGTAATACGTACCGTCATCAGATACAAGCTTGGAAACAGCACCTGAGGCCGGCAAGCTTTTGCCTCGGGATTTCAGAGCTTCGTTGCCGATCTTGAGAACCTCCGACATGGCAGGCAGAATAATGGCTTTGTCGAGTCCAGAAAGGTAGATTCGGCCAGTGTCAATATGAGCCAAGGTGCAGATGGTGTTCAGAGTGCAATTATACAGCAATTTATGCCATCTGGCGTACAAAATGTCCTCATGGTATACAGCACCGGCTCCGTACAATGAAACAAAAGTCTTTGCACGTTCCGTTTCGTAGGTTTCCTCCAATTCTGGCTGATGTCGTACACCAAACTGTACGGTATCGTGAGAAACGTTATGAACCACACCATCACGGTTGGTAGAACTGATCATAGAAACACCGCTTAAAATAGCATTCTTGGGAAACCTCTTGGCCACTGGTTCTTCAATGTAAATTCCATTTTGAAGCAAAACAATGGTGGTTCCAGGCCCAACAGCAGGCTCCACCAGATCCTCAGTAGGAAGAATCTCCGGCAGCGATTTGGTACAAACAACAACATAGTCGTACGATTTGGATTTCTCCTGTTTCAGAGCGTCCACGGCTGATTCAATTGATGAATATATATGGTGCGGTCTCCAGTTCTTATGGTTGCCATAGTCCAGGGTATATATCTCGAAGCCCTTCTCCTTGACAGTATTGTAGTCTGAGCGTAAGATCGAAGATACAATGGCTTTTCCTGAAAGAGATAAAGCTAAGGATGCGATGGTTCCTACACCACCCGAGCCGATGATCAAAATGTCAGTCATGTTTAGTGGGGAGGGGTATGTCTTAGATTTGGAGAATGAGAAGATAAGCAGTTATTCAGAGGATGGTTAGGTAGAATTGAGAGAATTAAGATATGAAAAGTGCGGTTTTGGGTTGAAAGTTGACTTGAAATGATAAGATTTGATGACTAATCTCGGTGGAAAAACAAGTGAAATCATGTTGAGTTTGATTGATTATTCCGAGCTGGTGGTCATGTAGCTGGTGTGCATGGAATGATTTACATGATAAGATGTTGATTTGAAAAATAATTTATTAGTAATAGAGATTAATAGAGATTACTAAAACAAATTGTATGTTATTTACGGTATGTTATTACTAAATTAGCTTGTCTTTTATCGTTATCTTCTGTTGTACTTATTACTCGTTGCAGTGATATACCACCTGCCTATTTTGGACATTTCGGTGATAACGCCGAGAGGAGAGAAATTTGGCCGAAAAGGGGGAAGTGAGCGTCGTAGGAAATTGATTTTATTGGTTCATTAACAAAGAGTTTTATTTATTTTGGAAAAATCGATCTGAATCGGATATTATGCTTATGCTTTATGGTCCCCCTGAATTCGGGCATACACTGTAGTGCATAACTGGTAGCCAATATCTGGACTAGTTTCCTTTTTATATATTTTATATTTCCAAATAAATAAATAATTCATCTCCATGAATATCTACTACTAAATCCAATATTACTGAATAACCCTTCATAATCGCTATCTTCCAACATCCTCCAACCATCCTCCTTGGTACTACTCCTTTGTATCTCCGCATGTCCAACTTCACGCATCAAAACACCCCCTTTTCCCTCATAAATAGCAACAATAACTTAAACTCCGCCTCTTCCAATCTTCCCCATTGTTTAAATTCAATCTAATATCCGAATCTAGATATATATTCCCGATACCATTACGACATTGTGGCGTATGCGGTCATAAGACTCACTCAGCCTCGCCTGTTCAAACAAAAGTGAGCCAAGAAAAAACAAAGTAATTGTTTAATCCCACTAAGCAGTTGATCGTCAGGTCGGAGGAAAAAGCCTCAGAGGGCCATAATAGTAGTTAGAGACGTACAATTAAATAATAATATTTATATAAGTAGATGTTTTATTTCAAATATCCGTAATTCTTATTGTTTTACAGCAATAGGTGTGCTACCACCATGCTGGAATAGGCAATGCCTAAAGCAGTATTGGCTATCGGTGGAAACCGAGCCCTTGGTATAAATGAGGGGTTGAAGTGTGCTTTACACTTGTTATCTTTCTATATCAACATGGAAGAGGAATTGCAGTTTTCTCAGAATTATCGCGATCTATCTGTCAGCTACGGAACCGGTGCAGGATTTCAGTTCGAATTCTATTGTCAATGTTGTAATGATACTTGGAGATCGCCATTCAAGAAATACAAAAGAAGTCGATTTTCCGGCTGGGCTCAAGAAGCTAGCGGAGGGTTCTTCAGTAGTATGGTAGGCAGTGCTAGTTCGTCTGTCTATCAAGCAGCCAATGGGTTTGCTCAAGCAGGCTGGGGAACGGCTCGCGATCATGCATTTCGCAGTGCGATTCAAGCTGCTCAGGGGCACTTCAATCGATGTGGTCGTTGCAGAAACTTCGTATGTGACAAATGCTTCAGTAAGCAGTCGGGGCTCTGTAGGTACTGTGCGCCGAATTTGGCTGCTGAAGTCGAAGCTGCACACCAGTCGGGCCTGATAAGTGCTGCTACTGCTGCTGCATCGGAAGTAGGTGCATCTGAAGCACAAAGTAAAATCGACGTGACCGATAGGAAACAAGTAGTATGTCCTGCATGCCGTGCTGAGAGTACTGGAGGTAAATTCTGTACCGAATGCGGTCATAAACTGGCTTTAAGTACAAAGTGCAGTGGATGTGGAATGCGACTTCCAGATGGGGTGAAATTCTGCCCTGAATGCGGCGTGGTTGTTCAGGGCTGAGTTTATGGTGAGATATTTATGGTGGAAGACGGAGGGGCTTAGGCGAGAAGGCAAGCTTTAAGCGAAAACGGCGAGGGTTCAAGCAAGGGCGGCAAGCTAGGCGAGAATCGTAATACTTTAGAATGTATAATTTAATGAATTGAGGTGAATTGACGGCATGTGGTGTTGTGGGCTCAGACCAGTGTAGGTGCTAACATTCGAAAACCACTAAATGCACGGAAACACGCCAAAACGACGTAAATCATTTAATATGACATTTCTGAGTTATTTTCCTTATTCCACAAACCGAGAATATCCCGTTCAAACCCCCATTGACCCCAGGCGTACCTGTTGTTTTCGTATTCCTCGCTATCAATTAAGCTTATCAGATCAAGATCGCCTATCTAACGGCTCAAAACAGCGAAAAATCAGCATATCTAACCGAATAAACAAAAGGCCGACTTTACCACTAGTCACTCCCCCGTTTATATTCTATAATTCACAAATCCTCCCCGTTCTCTATTCCAAGTTTTCATTCTTTTCCCTCCAGATCCATCTTTTCCTCTTCCCCACAACTTTATACTATCTTCTTGATTTCTTGCTTTAGCTCAACACAACGACTTTTGCTTCTTTTTCTTGCTTCAAAACACTTTCCCTGCTCAATTGACTTGCAATGGCTCCTTCTTTTAAAGAACTGCGGCGTGACGACTGGGCAAGGCAGCAGAACCTATCTGCCCGGGCGCTACAACCGCTCGAGGACAATGTTGCCTATAGTCACTCCAAACGACCACGACAAGTCAAAAAAGCAGAATGTATCTTGACGAGTCCTTCTGATGCCGATACAGCCTATGAATCTGACGACGACTTATTCTCCTCAGGTCATAGCGTTGGCATGAAATCTCCGCCCCTCAAAGTGCTCGATGTTGCAGACGATTTAATGCTCTTCTCAGACGAGCCAAATTGCCCCAATTGGGAACCAGAGGATGAAAAATTTTCATCCTTATTAGACAGCACTCGGCCAGATTCGAATTCTACCACCACCGCTTGCGCCATGCCTTCGTTGAAGATTAGCCGAGTTGGTCGTGGACCAGCCCGCCGTTATGACTATCCCGACACAACTGTACATAGTGATGACGAGGAACTCACTGCAAATGAGAGTCTCAACCTGGATGAGTTTGGTGCTTACTGTGAATTGTTTTTTGGCTGCCCAATTGACTTGAATCAACCTTCTGATAATGGTCAAGCCAAGAAGGACAGCACACCGGCACCCAGCACCCGCAAATCATCTCGAACTCCTTCATATACAGTCAAGTCTTGCAGTGTACAGACGTATGACATGTCACAGCTTCAGAATGATGTGTTGATAGTTGACACGGATCGGTTGAACAACTTTGATGATGATGACCCGCCGTTGAAATGCCCTCCACGAAATGGCAACACTTTCAATGCTGCTTCCCTAGGCAAGAGCAAATCTATGCTTATTGACGTTCTTCCTACTTTAGAAAAAGGTACAAGAACACAGGAATCATTGGTGAGTGGGGTTTCTTCTGCATCGACTTCTCAAAAACAAATGGCAACTCCTGTACCACCGAAACCAGCTCAAGCTGTCAAACCTAGGAGATCACAAGAAACCCCGTTTAAGCGAAGACCTCCAGCATGCGAAGCTCCGAAGAGTGATTCTGGTTCTGGAAAACCTGTTTCGTCA
This sequence comes from Casaregolazyma suthepensis, assembly GCA_030568895.1. Lineage (NCBI taxonomy): Eukaryota > Fungi > Ascomycota > Dipodascomycetes > Dipodascales > Trichomonascaceae > Casaregolazyma > Casaregolazyma suthepensis. The sequence goes on from JAJMJB010000017.1 coordinate 88,635, forward strand.
AAGCCTGTTGGACCTGAGCAGAGTAATGTCTCACTGAAGGCTACTGGCCCTGCTCCGAATAACATTTCCGGTGAGCAAGTCAACAACCACAGTAGATCTCCTTCAACTTCGAACACCAACACCACTACTGACGAAAATGATGTGATCAAAGAATACATATCTGATTCGTCGGAGAATAAGCGTGTGCAGAAGCCGAAGCCCTCAGGACCAAAGCATCCCAGACGTCTCTCAGACAAGTTGCATTCATGGAAGAACCACAGGGCGTCTAAGAATATCGCAAACGGCTGGACTTCAGGCTTTCATCCATTCAAACATAGATATCCAGACGCCGATTGTGATATAGAAGGGGCCATTGTGCTGGACTTTGTTGATTCCAGCTCGGGTGAAAGTGACGACGAAGACGCCAAAAAGGAGGAAACCAAGACCAAAGAGGAAGTCAGCAAGACCGATGGCAATAGGGCAGAGAACACCGACAAGCAGGATCTCATGACAATGCTGGACGATGCTATTGCAGAAACCTCGCAGCCGATGTCCAACAACAATGCATCAGGCAATAACCTGCATGGCACTCAGATCAATGGATCTTGCGAACAAGCAAAGGGTTCAGAGAATGAAATTCCTCAAGAGAAGCCCAAGGTGGTGCCTGACGACGAACCAATGAACCAACCACGAGCTATCCGTGCGTTCAAGTTCAGAGAGACGATTCGCAGAATGAAGCAGGCTGCCAACACCAAACTAATCAAGAACCAACCTCATAACAGCATTGATACAATTAGCAAGAATACACCTCCAAGTACTAGTCAATTGACTAGACGGGTTGGACACAAAGAGGGCCGATTATGGACTTTGAGAGCCAGACTAAACCGTTAGATTAGAACGGTTAATTCAAGTAGTAATATGTAGAATAAGATGAAATTGTGTTGAAGAGGGGATATTGCACGATAGCAGCATATGAGTCGGGAATTCAACGAAACGAAATACCGTTTTACAACGTGAATATTACAACGTGAATATTACAACGTGAATATTACAACGTGAATATCTCCGGTATCACCGTCGGAAGATCCAGAATATCCCGAACAACGTAATCTCCAGCTTGTTTTTCCGGAACCGGATCTCCAGGATCAATGTACTGAATCGTCTTCTTCCAGTGTGCTTTTGAATGCGCAGCCTCGATATTTATGTAGCTATCATCGACGTAATAGCACAATTCAGGGGTAGTATTAGCATCGTGAAGAGCGTTTTCAAAAGACTGTAGTTTTGGTTTACATATGAGATCCTTCTTCGCATAGTCACAGTAGGTGATTCCCTCGAATAAATCGTCAATTCCCAGTAATCTAACAACACGAAGTCCATGGTTGACATAAGCGTTTGTGAATAGCCATAATTTGACCTTTGATTTGTCTATTTTCAGCAGCATTTCTCTCAATTTCACGTCTGGTTTGAGGATATCGTCCAACGGTAGAGCATCATCGACTTCCTTATTGTATTCCAAAGCATCTATATGATTGAATCGAACCAGGCCTTCAATTGCCAAGCCGTATGTTTGGTAATATTTCCGATGCAAATAATCAGCAGCTTCATCATCTAGACTCAAATGGGTCACAAAGTACTTGTGGATATATTCCTGCATTAGGCCGAAGATATTGCTTGATTTTTTGTAGAGACAATTGTCGATGTCGAAGAAAAAGGTTATGCGCTTGTCTGGAGCTTGCTGTGGGAAATGCATGGTGGGGGAAGGCGGGGTAGAAGAATGAGTGGTGAAAGATGCTTCGGAGTTTTGGTTAACCGATGCTGAGAGATTCAAGGAGATTTAGGGGGGAAGTTGGAATGCTCGGTGGGATAGGCCTAGATGTTAGTTGGGGCCATTGGGAGTTGCCATGGGGAGTTTGGAAGGAGGAGGCTTTGGGAGTCGGTGGGAAAGCATATTGCATTGGTGAGGTGAACGAGGTGAAATGCTATCATGTTAACTTACTTGAAAATCCACAAGATAAGCATTATTACAAACATTGAATTTAAATATTTCCTGCTCTATTCTCACTCAATTGGAATTACCCTAAATAACAACCACCCAATTCCAATAGATCCTAAAAAGAAAGTCCCACCAACTATCCTGCCTTACCTACCATCTCTTATCGTATAACACCCCAATGACAATATCATACGAGTACTCGACAGCCCATTCACAATAAATAAAATAATCTCTTTTTGTAAAATTCAAACACCCCTTAACTTCCCAAAATCTCCAAAAATCCATTTACCCTCCCTAACTTCCCTCCCTAACTTCCTTCCCTCCGCTTCCTCTCAATGACTAAATTTCAATTTAGTCACTTCACCATCTCGCATCAATGAAACCCTCCAAAATAACCCGCAACCATGCACAACGGATCGCCATGGTAAGCAATGCGTCGCCTCAGATGGTCAAATACACGTATCCTGTAAACTCGAAAATCGTCAACTCGCGGCATTTCTACCAGAATACCGTGCTAATGGACTGGGCGAGCATTCAACCGAGACCCATAAGTCTCCGACAACTGGCATTTTTCGGCCGTCGCTTGACTGCTGAACGCATCATTTCCTCGGCAAACTTCGTAAGACATGAACTCCCGGTTCGCTTGTCTCATCGTATTAGAGATATGCAGACATTACCGTATGCAGTCATGAGCAATGAGCATCTGGTTCGAGTCTACGAAATGTACTATAAGGCGTTTGATCAGTTCCGAAAAACGCCGCTTATAACGAATCTCACGGAGAATGAAGCGTTTTGTAATATTTTACAGAGTCTGTTGAGTGCTCATCGAGTGGTAATTGCTGAGCTAGCGCTGGGCGTCATTGAAACCAGCGGAGAAGAAGCTGCTCATGTCGACATTAGTCGAAGACTTGATCCCTTTGTGACAAGCATGCTATCGTCACGAATTTCCAGAAGAGTCATTGCTGAACAGCATATTTCTCTGTCCAGGAGCTTGGAATCCGGGGTCAATCCATACGACAGTGATTCCGAATTCATAGGTGAGGTTTTTCTGGAATGCAGTGCTGCAGATACCGTGCTACGATGCTACGACCATGCTAAAAGGGTAATTCAGCAGCTTTTTCCTGGCGTGGAGATGCCGGCAATCAGTCTAGAAGGTCAGTTGGATGCTGTTTTTCCCTACATTCCCTCTCATTTGGAGTACATGATTGGAGAAGTGCTACGAAACTCAGTAGAAGCCACTGTGAAACACCACAAGGATTCAGGTGTCATGCCTCCTATTCTTATTTCCATCTCAAACACTCCTCAGAACGTCTTTATAAGGATTTCCGACCAAGGAGGAGGTGTTCCTAAAGACGTTCTACCATATATATGGAGTTTTGCCAAATCAGGTGCTCCTCACAGACAAATGAAAAGTCTGAAATCAGTTCCAAACTTACAGGGATTATCAGGTGAAGTTAATATCGAAGACGACACAGGTTCTGATTCTCTTCTCACACCATCTCTCACTTCACTATCTACTCGTCCTCCCGACGTGAAGCTAGGTTTGGGATTGCCGCTATCTCGAGTATATGCCGAGTACTGGGACGGCGAACTGGAGTTGCATTCTCTGGAAGGATATGGATGCGATGTTCTTTTGAATATCTCACGGCTTGGTAATAACAGTGAAAAGCTACAATTAGATCACGTTTGAACATTACGACAACATAGCATATATAACGAACATGACATAATGGACAGAGAAAGCATATTTAGTTCCCTCGGAAAGCATCTAAACATTTTTAGTTTTCTCCAAAAGCATCTAAACATTTTTAGTTTTCTCGAAAAGCATCTAAACATCTTTAGTTTCCTCGGAAAACATCTAAACATCTAAACATCCTTAGTTTCCTCGAAAAGCACCTAAACATCCTTAGTTTCCTCGCCCATGTAGTGCAAATAAGCGGCCAGCGTCTTGGCACCGTTGATATAGTTGCTGAGATTGAGCTTCTCATTAGTGGAATGAGCTCCGTCATCTCCTCGGCCGACAGGAAGTAGAACAACGCTGGTTTTGAGAATATCCTGGAACGAGATCGTGATGGGAATGGATCCTCCTTCCCTGGTGAAATCAGGGCTAACACCCCACACATCCTTTGTGGCTCTGGCAGCAGCTCGGAAAGACCAGTTGTTAGGATCAGAGACCCAGTAATCACCGGCATGAAGCAACTCTACTTTAACCTTGTTTTTGGACTTGAGTTTGGCAAACTCCTCGTTAACGTAGTCGATTACCAGCTTCTGAAGCTTGGAAGACTCAATATCTGGAACGGTTCGGATAGAAAACTTGCCAATAACTTTTCGAGGAATGACAGTCTTTGCTCCAGGACTGTAGAAGGCACCTTCCACTCCATGAATCGACAACGACGGGTATCTCCATCGGGCCTTGAGGGCATCACGGACGTCATCCTGAACTATAGTCTTGGAACCAATGGCGTCCTCCAACTCCTCCAAACTGAAGTTGATCTTGTCGTACAAGCTGTTTTCTTCCTCGGTCAAAGGTGCAACCATTTCGGCAATTCCAGGAATAAGAATCTTTCCGTGGGGAGTCACGAGCTTGGCCAATACATGGGTCAAATCAGCCATTGGCTCATGGACCATTCCACCAAACAAACCAGAGTGAAGATCTGCAGCAGGACCTTCAATCTCAATGGTGAAATATTGAACACCTCGCACTCCGTACGTCAATGCTGGATGCTTGGTTCCCAGCCAGTAATTGTCAGAAATACACACGGCATCGGTGCCTTTGAACCACTTATCGGCCTCACTCTTGATGAGATCTTCCAGACCATCACTGCCGTTTTCTTCCATTCCTTCGAAGCAGAAAAGCAAGTTGACAGGGAATTCAATGCCGAGTTTCTTGTGAATCTCAATGACATTCAACCAGTCGACCACAGGACCCTTATCGTCGGTGGAGCCTCTTCCAATGAGCAAATCGTCCTTTTCCACCAATTTGAACGGATCCGTGTTCCATCCGTCCTCAATTAGCGCCGGCTGGACGTCGTAATGGCCGTAAATAAGAATATTCTTTTTCTTGGGATCGGTTCCAAGTCTTCCAAGCACAATGGGAGGCAGTTCCAAGTCGGGATTGTCAGGCTGTTTACCCAAATCACGGAATTCAGCCGTTACTCCTAGTTTCACCAGCTGATCTTTGAGCCAGTGGCCCATTTCAAACACCTTCGGTCTATGCTCAGCATCGGCACTAACGGACGGAATGGCCACGGCTTCCGCTAGTCGAGCCACAAATTGCGACTTATGCTTGTCGATTTCATCGAACACTTTATTAATAGTAGACATGTTTCTGTTGAGGACTCTGGTGTTGATAATTGGCGCTTTGGCTATCGGATTTATGAGATGACAAGGATGAAAAATTACGTTAGGCCTCTTAAAAGCGGAAATGTAGGAAATCGGCTTGATTGAGCGGGGTTGAATTATCATGTGACTCCAGATATAAATATAAAGATCAGGGGGATGGTATGATATATTTATAAAGAAGCACAATATTAATTCGATGAAGAATGTTTCAATGGAGTGGTGGTTTAATGGAGTGGTGGCTTAAATGGAGAAGCCCGTGTAAAAAGGAGAGGGATAATGCTTAAATGAATTAAGGTGAAACGGTAAAGTTTATTCCGGCAAACGATACAAAAACGTAGTAGCTCAACTTTATACAATGATTAGATCAATTATCAGATTGTAAGCGGGGATTGCGATTTACTTTAGCAAATTTTGAATATTTGTTGTTCTGTGAGTGTTATCCATTCCAATACGTAGACCGAGATTGGTTGCAGTTCAGGGAAAACAACTAAACAGATCAACTCTACTTCGAGTTTAATAGCTGGTTTTGTCTACTTATGGTGAATGTCACTTCTGGCATCGGATAACCCAAATTGAGAAAAGGCCGAAGAGAGCAGTGAAATTTTGTCACCTTCGGCACTAGCAACAAATACACCAATTCTTACCGAAAATATCATGTAGTGTGTATTTCCGGACTGGAAAACTCCTATAGTACTGTTTAGAATGCCAGATATTGTATATACATCTGCTTATGGCTGTGCATCATATAGCACTAGTGCACATCAAACAAAATTAAATTCCATAGTATTGAAAACAATTCATTGTGTGCATGTACGTGAATGATTATTCATCAAGTATAATTGATTATTGCTGAAAATAAGTAAATTTGGCTTGATATTTGATCTCCAAAACTATCGTAAACTGCTAATCTTGAAGCCGTTGAAATTGAGTTAGCCGCACTGCTTTTCGGGGTCGCAGGGCCATTTTTCAATTCGCAAGAACTACCCACTACATGCAGTAAGCGAGGGTAAATTTAAATCAGAATAATTAAATATAATGGAAAATATACATGATCTATAGAACGTCTTTGTTTTGTCAAAAACAATTCGACTGTGCTACCATATATATTAAGGTGCTTTTTGAAATAAGGCGATTTTAGACTCGATGTCAGCGGAAAAACAAGTCAAGTTCGAGTCAAAAGTAATAGAGATATAATTCCGCATTGGCGATTTAAATTAACGCTGTTTAAATAAAAGTTATTGTACTTGTGTAGCCGTTAACTGTACTTGGAAATGTACTACCTAGACAACTATCCCAACGACGATAATAATAGCACGAATGACACAGAAAACCATATTATTTCATATTATGCAATAAAATTGCAGTGTTAAAATTGAAGTGGTTGTTTTATGCTAGTGAGATTTCTGTCTGTGCGACGAGCCTGCGTACGGCTGTGCCTTGTGTTTTCCTACCGGAACAATTTGTTATGAGAAATCAAAGAAATTGAGCAGCGTACTGCCCGCATGAATAACAAAATAGTAGTGAAATATATACTCTTGTATATTTTCAATCTTATAAAGAAGAATAACAGGAAAATCTAGCAACTGTAAATTTTTGAGAATTTCATGATGTAAAGTTCACCTTCCACTCAGTTGAATGTTAGGCATTATTAAGTAAACATTTACGAGCCAAAATTTTTCTCCTCATCCTCTGATATCTATCGCGCTTACTCGCTCACAAAAGAACCACCAACCGGCGGCTCAATATATGCGAGTGGGAAATTCGGTGTATCACTTCTCTCTGAAATACTTCATCTTTTTGAAAAGTGCCACGTGGAAGCGTGGAGCAGAGTCATCAGAAATATCGGTCTTTTTTGGCCATGGGAAAGGCTCTGCGAGAGATTGAATTGGTTGTTATTTTAGCAGCCAATTTCTTTAGTGCAATGCGCGATTCAGGAAACTGAAACTCGATACCGATCATGATATCAGAGGGGCTTTGTCATGGAGGTTGGTGGAAGTTTCTGACAACCTTGATGACAAACGTTTGTATATGGTATTTATTTCGGTATTATAGATATTTCATGAAATACATTGATTTTATATTAGCCTCTGGCAATAGTTTTCTTCATGAATATCTCTTGATTTATTAGTATTATTATTGCCCTTATTGGCAAGCCTCTGTGATTTGAAAAATACTTCTAAAATATATCGCAGTCCTCTAAGGTGAAGTTGGATACTCGTCCAAAAAACTTGCCTTGGATGAATTTTCGGTTCATTTGAACTTCTCCTAAAATGAGGCGTTCAATTTCAAGCAACGTTCTCTGCCGCTGCTTCAATTCAACTTTTCTCATAATTCTTTGCTGTTTCTTGACATCTATTCTCGACAGCTTTTTCCCGCTGCATCCTTCTCGTCGATTACGCTCCACATCATGGGTGGCTTGGTGAAGAAACCACGAAGCGTAATTGTTATTCGATGTCGAGCTATTGACATTCTGCCATGACTGACACTTGTCGCAAAAGCCAATAAAATAACCCGAGTTTGGCTTTTTCCCCGGTCTTTCACTCATAATATGAGGAAGGGAATATCTCTGCTTGGTTCGAGACCGAATCCCATGAGCAGACTTCATATGGTGCAGCCAATTGCACTGGTCTCGTTTGTGCCAAGTCTTGCAGCACCCGCAGTAACATTCCCTCTGACCAGTTTCGGGATTGTGCCGCAGGTAAAATGAATCATACTGATTGTGTGAAATATCGCCATCAATATCATTCTGTCGCTCCAGTGTCACAGAGTCGTACGACGGTTTTGACTGGAATGCCTCGCAGTCAAAACTGTACTGCTGATCTACATTGAGATCCTCCATGTTGATCCACTTAGAATGGCTGATGTATCCCAAGGGGTAGAATATCTCTACGGGATCCCAACTTTTGAGAGTAGGTCGCTTCTTCTTGGACTTGGTAGACTGACTCCGAAACACCTGATACGAGTCATTGGCCATACCACATATGGCATTGTTTACCATTGAATCGTTGTTTGATAGAAACGGCGTCATCTGCTGGGTAGACTCGTTCTCGGTGATTCCTTCTGTTCGAAGAACTGCAACATACAAGCTGGCATCCAATTTGCCCTCAATCTCACCAACGCTATAATCCGGAGATAGCCAGCTATGTTCTCGCAAATTATTCAATCCTCGGCTTACATTGATTACTTCGCTTCTTGAAATCAATTCTTTGATGGAAAGGTGCTGGTTTTTCGTCTCATTGAAATCGCTTTTTAAAGCATACGCACTAGAATCCGGTTTGAATGGCAGTCTCAGTACTTTGATCAAGTTTTCTAAATATGCAATTCTAGGAACGGCAATATTTAGTGGCTGTGACAACCCTGGCATGGGGTTCATCCGGGACCAGTTGTCTATACTCATTCCGTCATCTTCAACTTCGAAATCTAGTCTTGTCATATTTCTGGCATCATCACAGCCAGGGTGCTGCTGCTGCATATCGTAGTACTTGTCGTACTCACTGTTAGGTACTAGAGATGAGCTTGTTGACTCCATGGAGAGAACTGATGCAGAAGACGCCGACGGCGATGACATCGAAGGTGCGGTTAACGTTTTAAGTGCGTCAGGCATCAATTGGACTGATTGGTGTGTAAAACTGTCGGGGTGTTCTCCTTGGAGGCCATATACGGATTTAACGAACGAATTTCCAGATCTCATATCCGACAAGCCCCCTGAGGCTACTCCTAGTTGATTTGCAGCACTAGAATTGGCAAAGTTACTGCTATCTCTTGGATCTGAAACGTAATCGGAAACATAGAAGTTGTTTGCAAATTCGAGCATGGCATCTCCGTTGAAATAAGGTTCATGGTTGTTATTGACCATCTCATGTAAGAACTGGTCGTACCATTCGTGCTGGCCCTCTATCTCTTGATGCTGAACACAAGAATTGTCGGTATATGATACATGTCCGTATGTACTTGGAACCTGGTCGTCTATGAAAGTGCCAAAATCAGTCTGGCTATTCCGTCTTTCAGTGAGTGGCTCGTTCATTGCGTGATGAGGCCGTACCGCATAATCTGAGAGAGAAGTAGGAAGGTTTACAGAGGTTACTGGATTGTATTTAAACAAGGGTGTTCGAGTGCCAAGTATGAGGTATTCTCGAAAGGATCATGATGTTGAGTATTTATATTGGCTAAAAGTTATGGGGTGGAAAATGGATCTTATGGGTGGAGATTGTCGGGGCTGGAAGAGGAAAATCGGAGGGGAGTTTGACGGGATTATGGAGAGGGAGGGGGTTGTTATCGGGGGAGAATGGGTGTTTTGAGTATGAGTTGAGAGGTGGAGAGAGTGTGAGATGAAGGGCTGTTATTGAGATGACAGTGCGTGTGAGATGAGAAGGATGTTGAGATTGTTTAGTTGGAATTTAAACCTGAACATCAACTGTGAAACTGCAATATTTGCAATATTCACAATAAGATTTCCTGTTTCTTAATCCTCACTTTACACTTTTTCCCCTACTACATTGGATAGTCCAAGAAGCATCATAAGCTTACGGGCTAGCAATGCTTGATTATGACGTCAATTTATTTATCAGCATATCAGCGTCGTATTTTCTTTTAAACTGCATAAAAACATCGTATTCTATCTAGTTTTTCTTTTGGGTTATTTTTTAAGCTTATTTTGTAGATCATCTAGCCTGTTTCGTCATTGTTTGCCGTATTACTATGTAGCCAAGAAACCTCATAAATTCTCGGATAATTAAACGGGGTTTCATAAAACGAGCATAAACCGTCGATTATCATGATAAAACGTTAAATCACCGAACATCACTTTTTGTAAATTTTCATCAAATTTCGCCCCGGCCCGGCCTGCAGGGGTCTACCCCACACTTTGCTGATCAATGAAATTTTAACTTCTGCACATTCACTAGAAACCACCATGAGTCTTCGATTGATTTCAAACAAACAAAAGACAGCTGTAAATGTACTCAAGTACATGCAGTCTCATTCAAGGGCCTGTCCATGCCATGGATGCCAGTCTGCTAGGGCGCTAGGATCAGGCTTGAGATCGCTGGCCAACAAAGTCCAGGCTCCTGAGAAGGAATATGCGTTTGAAATGGCGTCTAGCAATATCCGGTACGGCTCCGGAGTCACGGCCGAAGTCGGCATGGATTTGAAGCATTTGGGCGTCAAGAAAGTCGCTTTATTCACCGACTCCAACCTGCTCGGGCTAATATCGGTGAAAAATGCCGTCGACAGCCTGGTAAAACACGGAGTCAAGTTTGAGATATTCTCCGATGTCGTCGTAGAACCAAAGGATTACGCCATAGAACGAGCCATCGAGTGGGGAAGGCTCCAGGAACCAGATGCTTATTTGGCTGTCGGAGGAGGCTCGGTCATGGATACGGCTAAAATAGCCAACTTATTCCAGGTATATCCTGAATCAGATTTGCTGGATTTCGTCAATGCGCCTTTGGGCAAGGGCCAGCCTGTGCAGAGAGCTCTGAAACCTCTAATTGCCGTTCCAACGACGGCAGGAACAGGCAGTGAAACTACCGGAACGGCTATCTTTGATCTCACAAGCGCAAAGGCCAAAACAGGCATTGCGTCACGTGCACTCAAACCGCTGCTTGGCATTGTGGATCCTCTGAATACCAGCACGATGTCTTCGTCGGTCAAGGCGTCTTCTGGCCTGGATGTGCTGTGCCATGCCTTGGAGTCGTATACAGCTATTCCCTACAATGAGCGCGTTCCTCGGCCAAAAGACCCTATTTTGCGTCCTGCATACCAAGGCGCAAATCCTATCAGTGATATATTTTCTTTGGCAGCTTTGCGAATGGTCGCGAAGTATCTTCCGCGATCTGTTGCCAATCCCGACGACTTCGAGGCTCAGGAACAGACTGTTCTTGCTGCAACTCTGGCAGGAATTGGATTTGGAAACGCAGGTGTGCATCTTTGCCATGGAATCTCGTATCCCATTTCTTCGCAAAATAAGAACTACGTTCATCATGGCTACGAGATGGTCAACCATGCCATTGTTCCCCATGGAGTCAGCGTGGCTGTCACTGCACCAGCCGTGTTCAAATTCACTGGGCCATCTTCACCGGAACGGCATTTACAGGCTGCAGAAGCATTGGGTGCAGATATTTCCAACGTGAAGCGGGAATCGGCTGGCGATGTTCTATCTGAGACATTGATGGACTTCTTACACAACAAGCTCGGCTCAGCACAACCACGAGGTCTCAAGGGTCTTGGATATGCTGAGGGAGATATCGATGGGCTTGTTGCAGGAGCTTTGCCGCAACGACGGGTACTGAATTTGGCACCTCAGATACATACGTCTACGGAGGAGCAGGTGGAGTCGTCTCTTCGGAAGATTATAGAGGCAAGCATGGCATATTAGGGGAGCTATGGCATATTAGGGGAGCTATATAGTTGGAAATGTGCAATTAATTGTATATATGTATTTTGGATTTTGGCCAATCAGCAGGAGGATTGGAAATGAGAGGAAAATGGAGGCGGGGTGGAATTGGAGTAGTTATAGTTGGAGTAGTTATATTCTGTGGTTTAAGAAGGCACGGAAGAGATGCAGGTGGTTATAACAGTATTCCGTATTAGTATTTAAGTAAAATATTTACTGAAATACTAAAAAGTACCAATTAACTACCTACTAAATACCAACTAAATCATTAAATCAAAAATTCACCACCCAAAATTCACCACCTTTCTTTTTCCACCTTCGCCGTTGAACCTCCGGCCGAATACCGGACGGAAACATGTTTAAAACCCGCAAACCTCCTTTCTAACTCTCCATTAATTATTCAACATGCCTGTTCACAGTGTCTCTCAAAATGCCTTCAATTCTAACCATTTATTATATGATAAAGTAAGACCTGATTTCGAGGACGATGCCGTCAGTTACCTGGTGGAGTCTCTTAAACTCCATAAAGGCTCCAAAGTCGTGGAGTTGGCTGCTGGAACCGGCAAGTTCACAAGATCAATTGTGCAAAAAGGCTATGATTTGGTGGCTGTTGAGCCGTCGACGGGAATGATTGAATCCTTCAAAACCAACTTTCCCGATATTCCCATCAAGGAAGGCTCCAGCTATGAGCTGCCGTTGCCCGATGAGTATGCCGATGCTATTATTATTGCGCAAGGATACCATTGGTTTGCAGATCACAAGTCTCTCAAGGAATTGGCTCGAGTGCTTAAACCGGGTGGTCGATTAGGTTTGATTTGGAACTACGATCGGGTTGCTGATCTTCCTACTGATAACTGGCAACGGCTCATGATTGAGAACATGCGAAGCCATGATCTGGGTGTTCCTCAATATCACCGAATAAGCACCTGGAAGGGCAGTTTCGACGATCAGAAGTACTTCAACTCGCCTATTACGGAGAAATTCTTTCATTACGAGAGTGTATTTCCAAATGATCCCGAGGCTGGCTGGCAGCTAGTTCACAGTCGCTCGTATATCACTAGTTTGCCGGAAGATGAGAAGGCACAGTGTAAAGAGGAGACTTATAGGATATTCAAGGAGCATGTCAGTGCTAAGGAGGTCAGTGAGAAGAATACGTTGGCGTATTATACTGGGTGTCATGTAGCCTGGACTGAGAGGGTATAGGGGGATCTGCGGTGAGAGTCATGTAATGGAATTTCAGGGTAAATGTCGCTTGAATAACGGTAAGTCGTTAAGGCGCTTGTGGAGTTGTTTCATGCATCTTGTGTGCTTCTGCAGCCTGTTACATGCTTCTCAATGCCCTGTTATGTGCCAGTTATACCCTCCTGCCCTCCATGCCTGTTATGCTCCCCCCTATAAGTCATTCTTCAATATCTTCTGGCCTCCCACTTCCTCCCCCGGCCCCTTGATCACCATGTTCGTAATCAATTCATACGCAATTTGAGCGCCTGCCAGAGCCGTAATCTCTGCGTGATCATAACCTGGAGCTACCTCAACCACGTCTGCTCCTATGAGATTAAGCCCACTCAGTCTCCTAATGACTGCAATTAACTCTCTTGTAAGCCAACCTCCGGCCTCGGGAGTGCCAGTTCCTGGTGCAAGACCCGGATCAATGGTATCGATATCCACAGAGATGTACACAGGGACGTCTTTAGGGACTCTTTCGAGAATCTCGTCGGCGATTTGAAAAGGCCCCTTAGTCATCATCTCGTCGGCGGAGATTCGCGCAAATCCCTGCTTATCGTCGTCCTCGTAATCGCCGAAATCGGTCCCTGAGAGTCTTGTTCGTAGTCCAGCATGAATGCACGTATCATTGGCCAGCAGCCCTTCCTGATGAGCCATCCAGAACATGGTTCCATGAGTGAAATCCTGATCTCCAGGCTCGGTTTCCCAAGTCGAAGGGTATTTATTAGGCAACCAAGTGTCTAGGTGGGCATCGAAGTGAATGACAGTGATAGGACCGTATAGATTGCGGAGATTTCTCAACGCAGGCAGCACAATCGAATGATCTCCACCCAGACTAACAATCTTGGGGTGTTTAAGCTGCTTATGAGTAGTTTTCCGTTTCAGAAGCTCCCCGTAGCCCTCGGTCATTTGGAGAAGTGCCACTTTATTGTTCATAGGAGAGACCGGGATATCATTGCAATCGAGAATTTCGGCCCAGTTTTGGTAGGGGTTTATGCCAGCTCGAGCATTGAAGCCTCTTAGCGACGACTGGCGCCGGGAAGCGTCTCGAATAGCCCTGGGGCCAAAACGAGCTCCTGGCCGATAAGAAACAGCAGTATCGAAAGGAATTCCAACTATAGCAATATCGTAATCGAGTTTTGGATCCAATAAGCATTTGTTTGAGTCGAGGTGGGCAAATGTTGAGATTCCAGTGAAGGGCCATTCAGCACCCCAGAGATCAAAGAGTTTCTGCTCTTCGAGTGTTTTTGAACTACATATCGAGAAGAATATGGCTAATGCTAGATGATGCAGAAATATCATGGTGGGAAGATGGAGGGTAAATGAAAAGTACGTGAAAAACTACTTAGTGAATGAAAAATACGTCGTGGAGTTGGAATTTTTCAGTCTATATGTGGGGAGGATGTTTTAGGCAATTATAGGCGGTATCGTATCGGGAAGATAACGAGAGTGAAAAGTAGTGGTGAATTGGGTGTGGAGATAATGGTATGATGGGTAAAGTAATTATTGGAAGAATGTTTAATTGTATTTTAATTGTGGTTTTAATTGAGGTTTTTGTAAAGTTCAGCGGCTACTGGGTGGCGGCTACTGATAATCGCGGCTATCTCTCTGTCGGCTACGGATAACATTGGATAACTATACAACATATAACTGTTAACATACAATAAAATAAACAAATAGACTGAATGAATTTATTTTGTAAATATGATAAATACAATCATACTATGTCATATAAACCAACAAAACGAAAATATATAAACTAATTGACTAGTCTCTGCCTATCTCTCTACTCCTTCACTGCTCTTCGGTTAACTCATACAAGCCCTCGATCTACCAGCATAACTTCCCTCCTTCAACCTCGACACAATCACATTTACCTCTTCAAACAATTCACTAGAAAACTCCCAAACTCCCGAATCCAACTTTTAATCCAATTTCCTCCAACTTCCCCCCAACTTCCTCCAACTTCCTCCAACCCTACTCTTACCCTCCTTACTACTGCTTTTGGCTAATCTGATGTTCCCAACCTTCCCACTGTAAAATCTGAGCCATGCAAATAGCAGGCCTAATATTAGGCATCGTGTCTTTGATTCCTACGTTATTTCCTCTGCTGGTACAGCTGGATTCGTCCAGGAAAAACACAGGTCTTAATGGTGTTCAAATTCCTTGGTTGTTATGGTCGCTTTGGTCTGGATCTGGGCTGTTATTGGGGCTATACTTTCTAGAAGTCAGGAAAGATCTCATAGCTTTGCCGGTAGAACAGTACTTGTTTCTGCTGTTTAGCATGGTCTGCTGGTATCAGCAATTGTACAGAAGCTCGTCAAGTGCATCTTTGGGCTCTAGCGCGAGCTCCTGGTTCAGTGGTGGGGTGAATAATCCTCAACGACGGCCATTTCTCATAACAGCCGGCTCCCTGTTGATCGCCGAACTCGTTGGGTTGGTGCTTTTTGGGCTTTTAACGGGAAAAGTCAGGTCGATCTTCCTGGCCATTGTTGGCTTGGCTGGGCCGATTCTGTTCCTGCTAGCATTGTTGCAGCTGCCATATTCACGGGACATGACCCTCAATTCGACGTTTGGAGCATTTATACCGATTAGTCTGTTGATCCAGTCTTTGGGCTGGTTTTGCAGTCTGGTGGTGTATTCATTGTTGTATACGAAGACGGATTTCGTGGGAATTTCCATCTTTCTGATCCTGATACTAGGAGAAGTGGGATTCATACTGGTACAAAGCATATTACGACGACGAGCATCGACAGAGGCGGACTACAACCCGGTGGAGGAGGGGGGAATAGCGGAGGAGGACGTGGAGCTCGCGGAGTTTGCGGTAAGTTAGGGGAGAGCGGGGGACGGTGAGAGAGGCAGCAGCAGGACAGGCAGCAGCAGGACACTGAGATGCAAACTAGCGGGATTTGCAGTAAAAATATTGGCAAAGCAGAATTGGCAAAAGCAGGGTTTTCTGGCAATAACAGGGGTTGTCAAAGCAAAATTTATGACTATTTCTCTAAACCCAGAATCAAGTTCCTAATGTACCTTAACTACCTTAAACTTAAACATGGTACGTTAACGCATGATACACTACCATATATCCCCAACGACCATAAAGCGCACAGGCTATTAAAACTCAATCGGGCCATTAAAACTATCACCACTCAACATAAATATATATTACTTTCTCTTATTATATTCCTTTCCCTCATTATTATTCACCCCCTAAGACTACCCCACATCACGTGACCCTCTCCCTACCTCCAAACCCTCCATCTGAAATTTCATCCTCACTCCACATGTCGATTCCGGCCGAAAAACGCGTCAAACCTGGCACCGCGCTGGTCAAATTCGGCGGCCAATGGATCAGTTATGCTCACTCGCTTGCTGCTGCTGGTATGTACGTAATTGAAAAACTAAAAACCCCCCTAACCCTAGCTGCTTTCCTCGGTGCTCTCATAGTAGGCTGTCAACTACATTACTACAAAATCGTGGAAAATGAACACTTCGGATACCCTCAAGAGTGGTTTCCCAGCGTGTCGGCCACCATAGGCGACCGTTACCCGGAACGTTCGGTGTTCCAGCTGTTTATAGCCGTGACTAGCGGGCCGAGGTTCATTCTGTGCTTCTTCACGTACCTTTTGACCAACGCACCCGGGAAAATATGGCCCAAAGTGCTGCTCGTTGCGGGCCTACTGCGCACCTTCACGTGCGGCGGATGGACCTACGTGACTTCCACGGACGACCACGACTGGCACGACATCTTTATGATCAGTTATATCGTGCTGACGTTGCCCTGGACGGCCGGGCGCATCTTCACGACGCCTGCGGACCACGAAAAGGCGCTCAAATACCGCAAGATCATCGCCAGCTCCTTCTTCGGCATGATGGTCCCGCTCGTGTACTTCTTCATCCAGCATAAGGTCCATCGGATAGCCGGTGCGTACACGACGTACGCCTTCTTCGAGTGGTCGCTGATTATTCTTGATCTCTCGTTCGACGCCGTCACTGCGCTCGACTTCAAGTACCTGGAGATCCAGATCGTCGACACCAAGGGCGTGTCGTTGTCGACGCTGGAGCCCCGGCCTGCTGCTGGAAAGCCCAAAGACACCTTCAATTGGGTCAGTTTCGCAGTAGCCATCGTCAACGGCTTCTTCTTCTGGACCGTGCTGACGGCGCTGCCGCTGGCGATCTGGCACTTCCCGCTCTGGCACATGAGCATTTCGGGCTACGAGGCGGTGGTGTTTGGCCTGGCTGCTCCCATTGTGCTCGTCATCACGCCTCTGCGCAACCTCCTCACGAAATACTTCCAGCTCGCCGTCTGGGGCGGCTGTATTGGCGTCGCCGCATACAAGGCGGCCAGTCCGGAGCTGCGGCTGGAACTCACGGGGCTCGGAGCCGCGTTCTACGCCATTTCCCTCGCTCTGCAGTTCAGCACGGCCGCCAACTCCTCCTCAGGCCTGCCTGTGATCTACCAGGGGGCGTCTTTCGTTGTTGGACTCACTCTGACGTCCATTGCCAAGCTGGCTTTCTGGACCAACAACCCCTTCTGGCCCATCATGCACGCTGAAAACGGCGGCTGGAACGGCCTCGGACTCGTTGTAGCTGCTACTGCAGGTCTCCTGTCGACTACCACGAAGTCCAGGGAGCAAAGGAAGGAATCGGGAGGCTCCTTTCTGGCTGCAGCTGCCGGACTGTCTGGCCTCATCTTTGGACTTCACCAGCTTCTCAGCGACTCCACTACGCTGACTCTGTGGGTCTGGGAAGGCTATCCCGTTAGAGGGCCTTTGCCTGTTCCTCATGGAGGTGTCATAACTATCGCTGTCATGGCTGCTGGTGCGTACCTGGGAGTCTCCAAGCCCGACATCGCAGGCTCTGGATGGCTGTATGCCGTTGGATCTGCGGGAGCTATTGTATTATACTTGTTCAAGCACTGGGTCGGCTACATTGGTGGATTGGTCTGTGCATTCCAGCTGGTAGCCAGTGCACCTCGAATCCTGGAGTATGCCGGCCGATTTCCCCCCTACAAGACCTTCGGTCTCGGCTTCTTCCTGCTCTGTGTTCTCTACGTTATGCACGTTTTCATCGTAGCCTACGCTTTTGTTCCCGGTGGTAATCTGCTCAGAGAAAGAACGGACATTATTCTGACGATTCAGCAAGGATTCGTTGGCTTGGGCCTGCTATTTGGCGGCAAGAAGATCCCCAAGCGAACTTCCTCACTTGACGGCGGCTTATTGAAGGCATTTCGCCAGAAACTGGTCATTGTTCTCGTTCTGTTGTTGACATTGTCGTCTGCTGTGACTTTCCAACGGTTCCATAGAGATGCTCCAGTGCCTTACCATGCCGAAGACAAGGTCATGACTACCGGTATTTGGACGATTCATTTTGGACTGGACAATGATATGTGGGGCAGTGAGAGACGAATGTCCAAGTTGATAGACGAGCTGGAAATCGACGTACTGGGCATACTGGAGTCAGACACTCAGCGAGCTATCATGGGATTCAGAGATTTAACCCAGAATATCGGTCAGGAACTAGGCTACTATGTGGATTACGGCCCGGGTCCAAATAAGCATACGTGGGGAGCAGCTCTTCTCAGCAAGTTTCCTATACTGAACTCGACGCATCATCTGCTGCCTTCGCCTGTCGGTGAGCTTGCACCGGCAATTCACGCGACTCTGGACGTTTACGGCAAATACGTCGATATTGTGGTATTCCACTCTGGACAAGAAGAAGATGCTGAAGACCGAAGATTGCAGTCGTTAGGTGTTGCTGACATTATGGGATCGTCTTCGCGTCCCTTGGTTCTCCTGAGCTATCTCGTCACTCAACCACTGCAAGGCAACTACAACAACTATGTCAGCGAGAAGTCAGGCGTGGCAGACATCGATCCTTCCGACTGGGACAGATGGTGCGAATATATACTGTACAAGCACCTGAAGCGAGTGGGTTACGCTAGAGTGTCACGGTCGACTATCACGGACACGGAGGTGCAATTGGGCAAATTCGTGATTGACGACGAGCACGTGGACGCGGAGTCGTCGTCGAACGATCGAATTGAGGAGTCAGAGGTGCCAGAGGGACGTCGTTTCCCGGCGTTGTTCCGAGGCGATGGGGTGCGAGGGCATAGGTATCATGTATTCGATGAGCCGAGATACTACGCGTAGGTACCGTATGCTTTAGGGGTATTATAATACAATAAAATGTTATTATTTTAATACTACTACAATCAAAATACGTTACAATCGATAATACTTATACTATTCGTTAGCTTCTTCGTATGCCCAATCCGGTAACCTTACTAATCCTCCCCCCCTCCGCCCAGTTACCCGGCTTTAATTATTTATATAGCAACCCCCCCTTTGAAAACATATAAAAGCCCACCAATCCGCCCCCAAAACAGGCTTCATCTTCTCAGCTTATGGATACTTTTCCTACAGCATGAAAGTCCTCTCGCTACTGCTGCTGTTTGTTTCGGTCATCGGAATAAACGCAGAACCTTCGCCGTCCATCGGCTATTTACAGGCATTTTCTACCAATTCCTTGCAGCAAAGCCAGGTAGGCAAGCCGAGCTCTGCTCCCGTGTATCAGATAGGTGACGATGATGCGTTTGAAGCGTCTGATTACTCCAAGTTGAGCGTTTGGGGCCAGATAGTACGGGGTTTGCAGATCCCTTTGAGGTTCACCGGGAAATCTCAGCAGCAAGAAGCGTCAGACGAGACTGCTTTTCCGGTGGATTTGTTCCAGTATGAAGGAGATGCGGTTTTCCGCTTTCCAATTGGCTCGGAGAAGGACCGGCGGAGCATTTTGCGGGCCACCGAGACGCTAATGCTCGATATGTGCGAATTAGGCGCCGAATCCGCCACTATACGGCTTGCTCGGCGACGCCTGGATGACTTCCTGAGGCTGCTTCCCAAGTATTTGCGCCGAAAGTACGAGGAAATCGAAGGAGATTTGGAAAAAGCCGTGTTCAACAGCTATCCACTCAAGCATTACCGTCAACAGGCGGTATCTTTCCAGCCAAACAACCTGGAGCGGTTTTTTGAGGAATTCCGGGATTTCGGGGCCATCAACATGTGGTTGGATGCGTTTCAGGAGCGATTTGCGGCGTTTTCCAAGGTCAAAAGAAGTGGTTTGACCCACGAAGGCAGACCCTTCAGATACATTGAACTTGGCAGTGACAAGGCGGCAAACGGCACTCCTCGTCGTTCAGTGGTTGTTACGGCGGGGTTCCAGGGCCGTGACTGGGTCTCAATCATGCATTCGTTGCATTTCATGTATGAATTGGCACAGAATTACAGCCTCAAAGGCAGTGGTATATTGGATTCCATGAAGATCATATTCGTGCCGATTGTCAATCCTGACGGGTATGTTTACACATGGGAACATGATCGACTTTGGCGCAAGAACCGTCAATCTACTGGCGTGCCTCTATGCAACGGTGTAGATATTGAGCATTCCTTCTCTCACGAGTCAGACGGGGGCCTTCTCTCAGGAATGTCAGTCACCCCCTGCAGTGAGAACTATGGTGGTATGAGCCATCAGGAGCCTGTGGAAAAGCAATTTCTCAGCAAGCTGGTTGATAAGCAGGACTTAGTGGCTGGCTATTTACAGCTTTCCAGCACGGCACCGTCACTGACAGTGAGCTATTGCAACAATATTTCGCAAAGTACAGCCAAACAGGCGATATCTGACTTAGATCTGCGCATTTTACCTTACGATCTAGTACAACAATCTATTGACAACACGACATTGCTGGAGATGTTGTCGTTGAAACCAAACCTAGTTGCATTACAGATGAATCCGGTTGATTCGTTGGAGCACATGAGTGTGCTGAGCCCGCGACGGCTGCTTGGACGGCCGATGGACGGCCGGATGGGGCGATTTATGGGGGATATATTGAGCATTATTTAAGGGGGGGAGAGGGAGAGAGAGAGCTACAAGAGAGCTAAAGAGAACTAGCAGAGCATGAGATAGATGAGAACGTGGATATATTCATATTATTCCGCACTTTTTTCCGCAGATTTCTCCGTATATTATTCCGCATTTTACCGTATCGTACTGAATTCCCTATATTTATTCCTATTTATTCTTATTCTTCGTATTTCCGTAAATCCGTCTACCCCGTGCATTTCCCCTGCCCACCCCACCATCTGACCCGGTTCCTATCATATAAATACCCACGTCCATGCCTAAATTTCAATAACTGTAAACTCCAACTGTAACTCGTATCTACTGTAAACCGTAACTATCATGTTCGATATAGATCACTACATAAATCCATACATTCCCGCCAGCAGAGTCGAACGGCTGCCGTGGTGGATCAATCGATGGCTGGGATACAGGCCTGCCGACGATGATTCGCTAACTGCAACGTTAACGCCGGTGATTAAGCGAAAACACGGCTATCTGATGACTAATGGCTGGATCCTTATAAATACCTTCACTGCGCTTATTCTCACAATGCTCATGTCCAGATACGGCTCGGCTTTTGTTCATCGTCAGGTGCCTGTGATAATCCCCTCGTGGGGAGCTTCCAGCATCCTGGTGTTTAATACCATGCAAGCTCCGTTAGCTCAGCCGAGGAATACAATCGCAGGGACATTTATAGCCTCGTTAATTGGTGTAATTCTCATGAAATTGTTTAGTTTAAGCGAAGGAGGACGGGATCAGCTCTGGGTCGCCGGTGCTCTAAGCACTGCTATTTCTTCCGTCGTCATGTTTGTCACCAAAACAGTCCATCCTCCTGCCGGAGCAGCTGCTTTGATTCCCTGTGTCGACGACCAAGTGCGGGCTCTCGGTTGGTATTATCTTCCAGTGCAGCTGGCTTCGAGCTGTATATTCCTAGGAGTCGCGTTAATTTTCAACAACATTCAATTGGTATATCCTGTATATTTCTGGACTCCTGACGCGTTGAAGAGGCCTAAAAAGGAGGAAATTGCATCTGATGAAATCGAGCCTGAAATCTCACGAACATTCTCCAGGCAAACTCAGCTCACTCTGGAACCTCGTCACGGCTCAGAACCGCTCAAGATCGTCATTACACCCGACGAAGTGGTCATTCCGCCTTGGCTTCAAGTGGAGGTTTTCCAGGTGGAATCGCTGAATCAGCTTCGGCATGACTTGCGGGTGAAGAAGCATGAGATGGAGAGTACGAGCTAGCGAATGAAGGAGTAATCTTGAAGAAATAACCTCGAGGAATAATCTTGAAAAAATCGCAAAAAAAGAATTAAATTAAAGAAAAGCGAAAAATGCAATATGCAAATGTGAAAATTTCAAAATGCAAAAATGCAAAAAAAACCTTAAAATCCCCCTAGCAAGACGGTGGTCACCATCGTCAACAGTTAACACATCATTAATATATATCATATATAGACAACAGATAGACAAATATAACAATTATCGCAAGCTTTTTAAATGGCCCTATAAGCCAAGTTCTACTACAATAAGCATTGCAGTCCAATTAAATTAGTACAAAAACAGATCCAAAATGAAGGTTTCCAGGCCGTTCATTATTAATAAAACACAAAGGGGGGCTCACCTCATTACGACGAGAAACTCACGACGAGAAACTCGGCTTGAAATGAGGATTAGTATTAGTAGGTGGTGTAGAAGCCGAGCGGATTATGGTCCGTGCAGCAGAACCAGTCTGTGCAGGCTGAAGAGGTTGAGCCGGGGGGTAAAACATAGGCCCGGGTTGCTGCTGGTAAGGAGGTTGACGTGACGATGCTAACGAAGGAACAGAGGGATGCGGAAAGGAGCTCGCGGTTGGCGCAGACGAGGACGACGACGACGTTGAGGAAGGAGGAGGCGGCGGCGGCACGTGACGAGGATGAAGCAAAGGCACAGACGGTGTATAATTGGAGTATCGAGGATCTGTCAGAGGAGGCAGGCTCGATAGTTGTCCGTAATGTCCAGAAGCCAGTGGAGGAGGCTGCTGCTGTTGTTGTGACTGATTGACGCTATCCTGGTACCTCAAATGGGCGATTTCCTGTTCCAAAGAAACAATGTATTCGACGGCTTTGCGAAGAATAGTCGCCTTGGAGTCCTGAGTGCCTTTACAGAGAGGAACAGACGTTTTGAGCAGCTGGAAACCCTCGTTGATGTTCTCGCGTCGTCGCTGTTCCGACAGAATATGCGCATGGCGACGCGACGAGCTGCTGGTCGACGAGATTGTCGAGGACTCCAGCATGACGAGCGGAGGCGAGTCTATTCTAGGCTTGACGGAATGCACCATGTTGTAGGGAGGAGCGTGTAGGATCGGCGAGGGTCTCGATTCTATTGGAGATTTGCGCTCAGACAAGTCCTGCTGGACGTTCTCAGGGACGTCTTTGGCCATGTCGGCCATGTTGAAGGAGGAGGTTTTCTTGATATCTCGGTCCTCGGTGATTGTAGAGAGCATGCGTTTGTGGCCGCCATGCCTGTGCGAAGAGTCACTGGAAGACGAGGCCATAGAAACAGCGTCTTTTTCACCATTTTCATGCACTTGAGAAGCAGAAGCAGCGTCGGCAGAGGCAATTGCAGGCCCAGGACGCCGTGGAGACAGGCGCGGATCGTCGTCCGGCATGGAGTCTCAGGGCAAGTTTAAAGGAGCGAAAGGGAAGATTGGCTTTATCAGCAACCTTAATAAGCCGGAGCTAGATGACGAGCTCAGGTAGAATAACAAGCGGCTTGCCGAGACGAGGCGAGGAGCAAATTCGTCACGGTTCTTTTTTTGTGATTTTTTTTCTCAATGACTGGGACAAATAGAAAACACACGGATGTTTGGAGCCAGCGGCGAGGGGCGGGTGTTGATCAGACGGGCATGCGGGGGGACAGAGATGAGGAGAGAAGTAGGTGGTGAATGGAAAGATGGTGAATTGCAATTGTGCGTTTTTTGCGTTTTTTATATATCTATGTACTGTAGACGTTGTGCTTATCACGAAAGATTGAGGGGTAAAGCCCACCAAACTTAAGGGGTAGTGATTGAGTTAGGAGGAAGATAAGGGATAAGGGCATAAGGAGGGGGGGAATTGTATGTTAATTAGAGTCTTAAGTAAATACCCATCCTGCTTACTCTGCCCCCTCCATCTTCTATTTACCCCTACTGCCTCAGTCGCACTATCATGTTATTGCACCATGTGTATTGTACAACTTTAAACCTAAAACGGCAACCGTTTAGCCCAAAGGGGGATTGAGCAATTTGTGTAGGGGATGGGGATTAGAGATTAATGCGTTGGAGTAGGTGGTTTTGTTGTAGTTTTTTTTGTAGTTTTTCTTTTGTTTTCATGTTCTTTCGTACTTCATACTCGTATTCATTCCCGTATTCATGCTCGTTCATGCTATTTCTCTTACTCTTCTCGTGTCTCATGCTCCTCCCTCATGCTCTCCCTCTTATCTCCTAACACCACAACCTCTGCCCCCCGTACAGCGAACATCTGGGATTGATGCATGGCTTTCCACGTGGATCCCATGCGCAGGTTAAAAATAGCGCTTATATTTAGAAACCCATCGACAAATGTCTCAATATATTTCCATCCACACGTCTCGGACACGAATACCCCTATTAACCCCTATCAACCCCTATCAAACCCCCTAGCAAACCCCCCCCCTACAATACAATATAGCAACTATAAACAATATAACCACTTTTTTTCTCGTCTCTAGTAATTCTACCGACTCCTCAATTCCTCGGCCCAATTAGTAAACTGCAGCTTTTTCCCGGCTTGTTTGTCCCGTATTGCGCCACAAGTTCCCCTTTGAGGCATAATGGCCTCAAGTATATAAGAGCTTGCATCCCAACCAACGCAGCTTTATACATTTTGCAACAAACAAATACAGGCGCTACGCAATTCACCAACTGTTACAGAACCCGTGTTGCTTAGAAACGTTGCTACGAAGAATTTGATATATTTGGACTCTCTCAAGAAATGCTCAGATCTCTGGTTATTGTATTAACTGTGGCAATGTCCTGGTTGACTGTGGGCGCTGTTCCCATAGACACTGGCGGCCTATCAAAGTACATTGTTATATTCGAGAAGGGCATGGAAACTCCGGATGCCATACTCCGAACTGCAGAGCAGAAGCTGAAGGACATTGGGGCTTTGATTACCTATGAATACAATACGGTTATTAAGGGCTTTGCCGTGACTGCATCGCCTCAAGCCATTGAGGAGTTTGCAACTGTTAGCAACAATGTGCAATTTCCCTTTATTGTTGAAGTCGACAAGGAGGTTACAACCAATGATTAGATGAGGGGGGCATGACGTTCGTTTTATTATTATTATGCTTATTTATTGATCCATTCGTTTTTTTCATCGGTCGGTCCCCCGCTTATCGGCACACAACAAGATGTTATTATGCACGGGGGAGTTTGTGCATGAAAAAGTCAAAGCTTATATACCCTGTTGTTTGAAACATTGTTACGAAAGAAAAGAATTAATTATTGCTGGTGAGAACCGGTTAGATGTTAGCTTAGATAGCTAATGCATTTTTACTAAGAAACGATGGTAGTCATTGTTGATGTTGTTGTTGCTGTTTTTCCCCACTATTTTAGGTGTTATGGGGTATGGTTTCCCCTCAAAGGGTAATACAATGGGGAGGGAAGGAATGAGAAGCAACGGTGTTGTAACGTAGAAACAAGGGTGGTATTTAGTGTCAAGTGACGTTATGATCGAGTGACTTATGTTTATTAGATCAAATGACGTTTATTTTGAGTGTCGTTTATTAAGATCAAGTGTTATGTCTAAGATCAAATGACTATGCTTGTTTAAGTCAACCAAGTAACCAAGTAAAGTAACACACTAATTACCAAATAACTTCCAATCGATGACTCTGAAATGATCCACCGCTTCCTTGACTATCCCCAAAGCCTGTTTTATTCTCGCATTAAATCTGTTATTTACCTCATAATTCCACTCTTTCATAGGCAACTCAGCTCCCTTGATATCCTCTAGCAATTTCTGCAATTCCCCCGATTCGTCGTTTGTCTCAGTAGGCAGGTTAAAGCTTATAAGTACATCGCATTGAACCTTGTGCAACCTAATTATACCGTTAACCATCACCAACAAAGGATTCGACACATTTGGGTTATCTCGACCCCATTTCCGTGCCTGTCCAATTGTCAATGTAATATAACTGGGGAATTCTAATTTTGTTAATTTCTCTATTAAATAGATTTGATAATTATCAGCAGTTAGGTTCAAATCAGCCAGTTCTTCAATATGAGCCTTGATGCCAATTATGTCTTCCTTGTCGCCTTGTTGTAATTCCAATAGATCAAATATTATACTATCATCGCAGTTTTCTTGGGTCGTAACAAATACCTCTTGAGTATCGGGGACTTCTCTGAGATCACTTAGATCAATGTAGTGTTTGGGGATGGAGGAAGCAATAGCGTCGCCGTAGAGCTTTACGGGAGGCATGGGCGGCGGTTAGAGTAGAGATGAGATAGAGAGGAGGTAGATTATGAACAATGTCTACCGTATTGTGCTGTCGTAACGTCTCGTTGTTCTCTCGTTTTCCCTCTCTCTCTCTCTCTCTCCCCACGGCTAAAATGGGACTTTCCAACAAAACCTTTGATTTTTCCGCCTTTGCTGGGGAGATGAAATCCAACCCGGAACGCAACCCAGCCTAAGCCCTTATTTAGATGTTTGTAATGTTTTCTAAATCCCTTAAATCTACAACTTCCCCACGCACACCCCAACCAAACGTCCTAACATCCTAACCTTCTAAACCTCCTCAACCACCCCCATCTCCTACAAACCACCCCACCATCTCTCCAACTTAACAACCACTTTCTCAACAAAACCATCTCAACTCCAACCAACGTTCCAATCTCACAATGGTTAATCTTGGCCCCCGAAAACCGCCCTCTAGAAAAGTACGTATTTGACATTTCCTAATATCCACTCCCCACTAACCCCCCAGGGCTCCATGGCCGACGTTCCCCGGGATTTGCTGGACCAAATCGCCCATTTCGAACAACTTCTCACCGTGGACCAGAAAAAGCTCCAGCAAATTACTGATCACTTCGTCAGTGAGCTGGAGAAGGGCCTTTCCAAGCAGGGAGGCAGTATTCCCATGAATGCGACCTGGGTCATGGATTGGCCCACTGGCAAGGAAAAGGGCGCTTATTTGGCCCTGGATATGGGTGGAACCAACATGCGTGTTGCTCTCATCACTCTGGACGGAAAGCGTTCGTTTGACACCACCCAATCCAAGTATGTCATGCCGGAACACATCAAAACCGGCACCTCGGAAGAGCTTTGGGAGTACATTGCTCAGTGCTTGAAGAGCTTTCTGGATGATAACAGAGACGTGTGCGCTCTCAGCGATAATACCATTCATTTGGGCTTCACCTTCTCGTACCCGTGTACTCAGGATGCCATCAACGAGGGTGTTTTGCAGCGTTGGACCAAAGGTTTCGACATCACTGGTGTTGAGGGCCGCGATGTCCAGCCAATGTTCGAGGCTGCTCTCAAGAAGCACAATGTCCCCATTTCCATCACGGCTCTCATCAATGATACCACCGGTACCTTGATTGCTTCCAACTACACCGATCCGCGAACCAAGCTCGGCTGTATTTTCGGAACTGGCTGCAATGCTGCTTACTTTGACGTCTGCAAGAACATCCCCAAGCTGTACGGCCGATTGCCTGACGATATCACTCCCGATACTCCAATGGCCATCAATTGCGAGTACGGAGCCTTTGACAATGAGAACGTCATCCTTCCAAGAACTCAATACGATATCACAATCGATAAGGAGTCTCCACGTCCTGGCCAACAGGCTTTTGAGAAGATGATTGCTGGATTCTACCTTGGAGAGCTTTTGCGGCTCATTCTCGTTGATCTCCATCAGTTGGGATTCATCTTTGAACGAAAAGATATCGTAAAACTTACCAAACCATACAGTTTGGATGCGTCGTTCCTGTCGCGAATCGAGGAGGATCCTTATGAGAACCTCAATGAAGTCGACACCATATTCCAGGAAGAGCTCAAACTAAGCACGACTTCACCGGAACGAAAGCTCATCCGACGTCTGGCTGAGCTCATTGGAACACGAGCAGCCCGTTTGTCGGCTTGTGGAGTGGCTGCACTGTGCAAGAAGACCGGAATGACTGAATGCCACGCCGGTGCAGACGGCTCGGTATACAACAAGTATCCGCATTTCAAGCCTCGAGGAGCCCAGGCACTCAAGGAGATCTTCGAATGGGATATTAGCGATCCTAAGGACTATCCTATCAAGATTGTTCCCGCAGAAGACGGTAGCGGAGTTGGAGCAGCACTGATCGCCGCTCTGACGGTGGAACGAACGAAAAAGGGGCTTTCGGTTGGAGTCAAGAAATAGAGTTTTAGAGACTTAGAGACTGGCTCCGGGTAATGGAAGAGTGGAGGGGTATATAAAGTATGATGGTAATGAGGGCAGAGGACGGCAGAGGATGGCAAAGAACGACAAATGGCGGCGATAAACGGATATAAACTGTCCGGGTAACTATCCTAATAACCATCTAAATAATCATCTATCTCCCTTTAATAGTCAATCGATCTCTTTTACTCCTAAAATATATCCCTTCGTGGTGGGCTCTTATCTCGTCACGTGACCCCCTCCTTCCTCCCCAGCCTTCCTCATCCCTCAAACTTACCTTCCTACTTACCCCACAAATGAGCATTCATCGCCCTCGCAACGGCCCGCATCCGTTGATTTCGAGCATATTCGGGTCGGGGAGTGTTTATCAAGATTTGGATAATGATAATAATGACGACAGGCCTGGATATCCGGCTCTGCACGGCGATCGAGTGCCACCGTCTAGGCCGCCGAAATCGCATCTAGAGATCCCCGCCGAGGACGAGGAGATGTCAATTGGCCTGTCGACGAATTCCAAGCGGGTATACAAGCCGGCTTTGGGTTCTGATAAGGACAGCGACAGTGACGAGGAGGTTCTTGCTCAGCGGCCCATCGCGCTCCCTGAGTCGCCTCCGCAGAATGCATGGCGTGATTCCATTGAAAGCAACGACGAGGGCGCTACTCAGGACCTGCTGGTGGAGGGATCTGGCGCTGCGACCGCTCGTCCGGGTCCTAGCGCTCCTACTGCGCGGCCCAGGAAGCGCCGGCTGCCGAGCTTCCAGCTGGGCCTCAAGGGCCAAAACCCCAGCATTTTAGACCTCATTGACCCGCGGGAACGCGCGCTCTGGAAGTGGTCGAATGTCGAGAACTTGGACGTGTTTCTCCAGGAAATATACTCCTTCTACCTCGACAATGGCATGTACTGCATCATCCTGTCACGAATCGTCAACATGGCCACTGTTCTGTTCGTCGTGAGCTTCAGTACCTATCTTTATTCTTGCATTGATTATTCCAAGCTGAATAACTCGAGCCAAAACCTCAAGGATATCCAGATCCCACGGTGCATGGCCAAAGCTTCGGGATTCCACAAGTTCCTGCTGTGGATATTTGCATTGTGCTGGTTTATGAAGCTTTTCCAGTATATACGAGACGTGCGTGCTTTAAGGGATCTCCGAGATTTCTTTCATTATCTCCTGGATATCTCGGAAAACGACATGCAGACCATATCCTGGCAGGAAGTCGTCAGTCGATTGCAGAAGCTTAAGACTTGGAATATGACAACTGCTCCTAAAGGTGAAAGGCAGCAAGCTTCCAAACGGCTCGATGCTCATGATGTCGCTAATCGTATCATGAGGAAGGAAAACTACATGATTGCACTTGTCAATAAGGATGTTCTGGACCTTCGAGTTCCGTTTCCTTTCTTTAGGCATTACAAGCACTTTTTCACAAGGATTCTCGTGTGGAATATCGGCCTGTGTGTCATAGACTTTGCTTTCAATAGCCAGGGTCAATTGAGGCCGATTTTTCTCAAGGAGGAGCATCGAAAAGTCCTCAGTGATGGTCTCAGGCGGCGGTTTATCTTTGCGGGATTCGTCAACATTGTATGTGCACCCTTTATTATTGTATACTTGGCATTGTTATATTTCTTCCGATATTTCAATGAGATTCACAAGGATCCCGCAGCTATTGGATTCCGCCAGTATTCTCCTTATGCTGAGTGGAAAATGAGGGAATACAACGAGCTCTATCATCTGTTTCAGCGGCGACTGAATATGAGCTTCTTGGCTGCATCCATGTACATCAATCAATTTCCCAAGGAGATGACGGTCATTTTCTTCCGGTTTGTGGCCTTTGTCGCCGGAAGCTTCGCTGCTGTTCTGGGTATAATATCCTTGATTGATCCGGAGATGATTCATGTGGAAATCACCAAAGATAGAACGGTTTTCTTCTATATTGGGGTTTTCGGTACAATCTTGGCGATTAGTCGTGGAATGATACCTAGTGAATCGTTGGTATTTGATCCGGAAGCTGGCATGAAACAAGTGGCAGAATTTACTCATTATTTACCACAGGAATGGCATGGTAAATTGCATAGCGAGGATGTCAAGTTGGAGTTTAGTAAGCTCTATCAGATGAGAATTGTGCTGTTGCTCAAGGAGTTAGCTAGTCTTATTGTTGTTCCGTTCATCTTATGGTTCTCATTGCCAAACAGCAGCGATAAGATTATTGACTTTTTCCGAGAAAACTCAGTACATGTCGATGGTCTCGGTTATGTTTGCAGCTATGCCATGTTCAATTTCGAGAAGAATGGGTTTCAACGGCATCAGCAGACTCATAAGGATGTCGATAGTCCCGACGATAAGATGATGAAGTCATACTTCAATTTCTTGAATGATTACACGGGAAATCCATTGCATCGACGAGAAGATCGTCTACGGTTTACAGGTCAGCATCACGTTACGAAATCCAGCCGCTCCAATAACAATGGAGACAAGTTGGAGATGTCGGTAATGGATAGGTACAACAAGTGGCATCAGCAGCAGAGTAGCGAAGGCCCCAAAGTCAGCATCCAAAGTTCGCTTCACCGGTCCAATGCGCCATTGTCGGAGTCGAAATGGGGAGTTCCTCTAATAGAAGGCGACGAAGATGGAACGTTTGAATATGCATTAGGAAAAGACGATATCACAGACGATCACCCTGGGACGGCGAATGGGCCGGTTGATAATGGAGGAGTTCTGGGGCTGTTGAATCAGTTTTATCAGCATAGTGATGGGAAGAATCGGATTTAGGGGGGGGTGCGACGGAGGTGGCAGTGGTGCTGGCTAGGGATACGTTCAAATACCAGGCCGTACGATGCATTGAGCGGTATTACCGGATTACGAGCATTGTTTTCTTGCTACGATGATGCGGAATCGGAATTAACTTGTTTTCAATCCCCCGGATCAGCCAATGATATGCCGTTATGCTGCCGATGATATGCCGCTATGTCGTCAATGATATCACCCCCTATTCCTACATCGACTATATAATTTATTCCCTTCTCGGCCACGCCTCACTTCCGGCCGTTCAGCTCTTCGCCCGCACTCCCTCCGCGTCCTCCCCTGTCGAACGTCACCCCCTTGGGCCTCCGACATGTTCCCGGGCTCAAACCACCCAACCCCACATTTTCTTATCGACCATTGTTTTTTACCTATAAAAGGAACAGAAAACCGGTTGAAAACAGGAAAGAACGGTGGAAAAAAACTGAAAGTCGCCGTGAAAATATTCTCATTTTACTGTCTGTTTGAAGTCTGGATCATCCGCCATGTTTGCCTCTAGACGAATATTGCTTGCTGGCCGAGGCATTCGCCAGGCCTCGACGCTGAAATCAGCGCTCAAGGACGCAATTCCCGCCAAAAAAGAGCTTCTCAAGGAGGTCAAAACCAAGTACGCCGAAAAGAGCCTCGGCGAGGTCCAGGTGGCCAGTCTGTTGGGAGGAATGCGAGGCTTGAAGGCCCTGTTATGGGAGGGCTCGGTGCTGGATGCCAACGAGGGCATTCGATTCCACGGCAAAACCATTGCCGAGTGCCAGCAGCTGTTTCCCAAGGCGCCGGAGGGCGGCGAGATGCTCCCGGAGGCCATGCTGTGGTTTTTGCTCACCGGAAAGGTGCCTTCGACCGAACAAGTACGGGAACTGAGTGCTGAACTGGCTGCCAAGGGCCACCTGCCGGACTTTGTGGTCAAACTGCTCGATGGACTGCCGCCCACGCTGCACCCCATGACCCAATTCTCCATCGCCGTGTCGGCCCTGAACCACGATAGTGTGTTTGCCAAGGCCTACGAGGCCGGCATCCCCAAGACGGACTACTGGGAGTATGTGTTCGACGATGTCATTGAGCTCATTGCCAAACTGCCGCAGATTGCTGCCAAAATCTACCAAAACACCTATAGAAACGGCGGAGATCTCCCGGGCTCAATTGACTACAAGGCCGACTGGTCGCTGAACTACGCCAACATGATTGGAAAGGGCCACGAGGAGGGCTTTGTTGATCTGCTACGATTGTACTTTGCGCTCCATGGAGATCACGAGGGAGGCAATGTTTCTGCACATGCCACTCACTTGGTCGGTTCAGCACTCTCTGATCCGTTTTTGTCGTACTCTGCCGGTCTTCAGGGTCTGGCAGGACCGTTGCACGGACTGGCTGCTCAGGAAGTCCTGCGATTTGTTCTGGACATGAAGAGTAACATCCCTGACGGATACTCCAAGGAGGACGTTCAGACGTATCTGTGGAAAACGCTCAATTCCGGCCGTGTCATTCCTGGTTATGGACATGCTGTTCTGCGACAACCAGATCCTCGATTTGCAGCTCTGATTGGCTTTGGAGACTCTCGACCGGAAGTAGCAGCTGATCCCGTGTACAAGCTGGTCAAGGACTTGTCACTGATTGCGCCAAACGTCCTCACAGAGCACGGAAAGACCAAGAACCCGTTCCCCAACGTGGATTCGTCGTCTGGAGTACTGTTCCATCACTACGGTATCACGGAGACATTGTACTACACGGTTACGTTTGGAGTTTCGCGAGCACTGGGGCCGCTGCCTCAGCTGATTTGGGACCGAATTCTGGGCTTGCCGATCGAGCGGCCGAAGAGCTTGAGTTTGGAGAAGATCATTGAGTTGGTGAAGTAGGAGGGCAAGGCAACGTGACAATGTTACGGCCCGTGTTACGTACGTTTGACCTACGCTTAACAAATGACATCGTATAAATAGAGCAGTTACCCGGATATAAGTAATATCGCTAGCTGACATCCGCAGTTACCCTGATAAGTATTACCGATAGTAGTATTATCGCTAGCTACCATCCAGTTACCCTACGTTTTTCCATATTAGACTCGCTATTGATCCAAACTAATAAATTCAAGTAATGTAACCCTCAGTAATGTCAGGATAGAATAATCATTAATAAATATCAAACTTGGATCGTAGGCTCAGTAAACACCAATGATTAAGAGATTATTCGCCCTGCTCCGCCTATTTCAGTATAGCCACCGGAACGGCAATGACTACGACAATAATGATAATAATACCGGCAATGACACACATTCGCATCTTCATATCCTTCCACCACATTTGTTTTCGCACCCGGTTTGCGCCCCGTCGGAACCCCTGAGCACTGACGGCCAGGTTATCGGTTTTATCCTGCAGAGTATCCAGCCGTTCGCCCCTCTCAGCGACCTTATTGATATTTTCACGCATGATTCCAACAGTATCATCGATTTGCTGCAAAGTTAGAAGGTGCTACGGTTGGGCCGGTTTTGGGCCGATTTACGTCGTTTACACAGCCGTCAGGGCCACTTCTCGTCTACTTACCGCTTGAATGGCTGCCGTCTTGTTGTTATTAGCGCCCTCCGAAGAGATCGGAGGGTCGTAAGGAGTCATGGAGCTCATGATGCGAATATGTCAGGAAGAAAGTACCACGTTGTGTGATGTAAGACGATAGCTTTTATTAGGGCGCCACAAACGTGTTGGGAGGAAAGAGAAAAGGGAAAGGAAAATATAAAAAAAGGATTAAGAACTATTTCTGGAATATAGAGCTAGAGAACTGTATCTAGTGGAGTACTCATCTGTAATCTACCTCTCCCAGACCCTTATGCTCCGCCTCTACCGACCCTTCAGCATGAGCACCCACGGCCCGATCTCGCAACTCATCTCCTCCAGAATCACCACCTCTCTCCAGCCTACTGTTCTTGAGATTCACAACGACAGCCATAAGCATGCTCATCATGCCCCAATGAGAGGCTCAGAAAATATCTCCGAAAGCCATTTCCGCCTACTTATAGTCTCCGATAAATTCGCCGGCATGCCTCAGCCTGCTCGTCACCGTCTAATTTACAGCTTGTTTCGAGATGAAATGGCCATGCCAAACGGCATTCATGCCATGCAGCTCAGCACCAAAACGCCGCAGGAGTATGCGAAGATCACACGGGAGTAATTAGCAACGCTTCACATAGTTTTTGTATATAAACCAGCTTGCTGTATATAAACCCACGTAAGACGTAGTCCATGATTCCATTTATTCCACGTGAATTGGTCCCGTTCTGGACGCTGGCCACGGGCAATTTGCCGTCTCGCAGCCAGATGAGACGGGAATCCGTCGCCGATGGCTGTGGATACTGCACGACGCACGTATCGGGCATTGCATTGCGGCATTCGGCGGTGATTTTCCATGGAATTTGCATTTTGTACTCGGTGAAAACGGGTTATTTTTTGGGTAGGTAGTATTGTATATCGTAGTGTATATCGTAGTTGTAGCTATGCTAATCCCCAGCCGATATCTCCAGTGCTATCTCTTCCATGA
This sequence comes from Casaregolazyma suthepensis, assembly GCA_030568895.1. Classification (NCBI taxonomy): domain Eukaryota; kingdom Fungi; phylum Ascomycota; class Dipodascomycetes; order Dipodascales; family Trichomonascaceae; genus Casaregolazyma; species Casaregolazyma suthepensis. The sequence goes on from JAJMJB010000017.1 coordinate 123,214, forward strand.
AGAATATCAACTGGAACAAACCAACGTCTGTAGATCGTCGACCGGCCAAACGGCCTGCTTTGCTTCTGGAACGAGACATGGCATTCAATGTCGATTTGGATTTGCTGCCGATGCTGGATTCTAACGGTTATCCCGTGATAGCTGAGATGGAGCAACTATCTGCATCTTTGAGTGGAAATTCGAGCATTTTGAATAATTCAGCTGGAATAGGCTTCACTCCCGGCTCAATTGGGCTCACTCCAGGCTCAATTGGGCTCAATACTCCTGCTCAATTCGATCAATCTGCTAATGAGTTGCATCCCGATGAGGAACTACAGCCCATGGCTGATTCCCTAAATCTCACGCAAACCTCTCGAAATGTCAGCATGAACCCCGAGGAACCTCAAGCCCAAACGGTGTCTCCACCGAATTCCGTCCCGAGAACTAAAAGAGTGCGTGTTATTCACCAGGATCAAGCTACGACTCTGTCAAGCATGGATATGAAACTACGGCATGAAAACTACGTGCAAAACATGACGTCCAAACGTCAACAAGGTCTCAGTGCGCTCATTCCTACCACTGCAGTAGAGAAAGGCCGTTCCGTTTTACTACGTCCTCTGTCGAACGAGGAATCGGCAAACGTCACTCCTCCGTCTACCCCACAGATGTCCATTGAGATCGAGAGAGAGATGCAACAGCCGTACAGTGCTCAGAGCCGGGTTTCCAGTGTGGATTTATCGTTCCGATTCCAGACTCCAACTAGGCATTCTACAGGCTCTCGAAACTCGTTTTTATCTGATAATTACCAATATGACGACTACGATGTGTACAAGGATATGGATGTGGATATCAGTGTTGCAAGTCCCGAACAGTCGTCCGACGTGTTTCTACTGCTTGATCTGGTTCCAGCCAACGCAGCAACCACAATCAACGAAATAGCACGGATTTCCTCGGACGAAGCGTCGTACAAATCAGGATTGTCTTCTACGTTCTACGCAATGCTGTGGTTGGCGCAGGCCGGTCACGTGCGGCTGCGGCAGGAGCCCGCAACTTTATCAACGGTTATTCAGGTGCAGAGGGTTTAAGTTTCAAGTGCAGAGTATAGCACTAGATCAAGTGCCTAGTTCAACACTAATATCAAATGCCGAGTTCAACACTCGTGTATTCATTAATTTGCATGTAGTTTTTTTCGGTTCAGCCCCATAAATATACATCTCTAAGCCTTTGCAACAGCCTTCTGGACAGCATATCTCTTCTGCTTCTTCAGCACAAGAACCTGGAATCGCTCGAAATCAGTGAGTTGTCGTCGTCGCTTTCGCTGCTCGATCTTCTTGGCCCATGCGCTCTTTGACCACTTTTCTTCGACAGGAGCCCACTTCTTGGCAATGACAGCGGAACCCGAGCCTCGAGGAAGCTTCTCAATCACCTGGGGTGTCAAGGTGACCTGGCCGAGGGAAATGGCTTGTCTAGGAACACCAGATTTAGGGCCATCGATAAGAACCTGGGTGTTAGAGGTGATCTGGGTTACCCAGACGGTGGTTAACTACTCACTCTCTTATGATCAATAATCTCAGCAATAGCAGCAAGCTTGCCAGCATAATCGCCCTTGGTGATCAGAACGACTCGGCCAACTTCGACAAGTCGCCACTTGATAGACTCGATATTGGTGCTCATGCTATATGTTGTGTGGTTGGAGGGATGGAAAATCAAAGGGAGAAAAGGTGAGTTGGGGAGGGAGGAGGACTGAGAAGTACGCAGGGGAGAGGGGGACAGTCACATACACAGATAGGCATACACTCAGTGAGAGACATGCAACGTTAAACTATTAAACTATTATCTTAACTATTATTTCAACTAAATATATAACATAAACTATGTAACACACTCAAACATATAACATACTAAAACATGTATCATATTACACATAACATAGTACAAGATATAACATACTACAGCATATATCTACTATACTCTACTATCATCATAACCCTGCTAACCGTCTGATCTCTCAGACAACTTACCATGATGATATAATTTGCGTTCGATGGTCTTCAGGTGAATATCGCCTTATTCATTATACTTGGAGTACTTATATGTGACCAATTAAATGTCTGAATACAGCAGGTGTTTATGCTATGATAGTATTGTACATGTTAGGTAGAGATGTTGGTTTGAGGTTTATGAGGAGTATCAGGAGTATCTTTGGAGATTTCATCTCTTGAGGTTTTGTTATTGGCCTCTGTGGGTATTTCTTTAGAGTTGATCTCTTTATTAGAAATATCCTCTTTCGAATTGATCTCCTTCGAATTGATCTCTTTAGAATTGATCTCTTCTTTAGAGTTGATCTCCTTCGAATTGACCTCCTTCGAATTGACCTCCTTCGAATTGATCTCCTCCGAATTGATATCCTCTGTAGAAATACCCTTACTCTCCTCGGTAACCCCCTCCGTATTCTCCTCGCCAACCTCCCCCTTCTCGTTAAACCCATTCAAAACCAACTTGCTCCATCTCCCCGGCTCCTCAATGCATCCGTATATATACTTCGCCAAGGGGTCTCCAATCTGTTGCTTGACGTCACTAGCCCATATGACATCCAGATGTCCATAACTTGCCAAATCAAACACCGTCAACTTGGAATCATCCAGCTCCTCATATACCTTGAGTCTGTTCACCAATGCTTCTGCATTACAAAGATCATCCCTTCCAGGGGAAAATATCGCCAGCTTCGGCAGCAGATCCGCATCGAACCACTTCTCAACACTCTCATTAAACACACAGCCTCGGTGCGCAAATCCATGCGGCCCAAGCCACCAATACATCAGCTCGCTGCTAACATAAACAGGACTGAATATAAACTGCCGAGCCCGATAGTTCTGATTCCACATACCATCTCGCCATCCCAGAATATAAGACAGCATGATATAAGCACAATATGTGAAAATCTTCAGAGGCACTGCTTTTCTCGAGAAATTCATACTGCCAATGAATGAAAAGTGTCCGTACAGCAGATGATACATTTTTCGGTTTAGATGGCCAACACTCCTCAGGAACCACTTCTGCTTGAACAGAGGACCAGCATAGATGGCCGGTGCCAACGCAGAGAAGCAGACGAGTTTCTTGCCAAGTTCAGGAGTGGTGTTTTTAGCAAACGCAAAGAATGTTTGCGTAGTGCCCTGGGAATGGCCGACCAGGGCGATTTTATCTACACCAGTAGACAACCTCACGAAGTCAATTAAACACGGCAAATCGCCAGTAGCTAGTTCCTTCATGGCCCATTGCCACATATGCACATTCATCTTGGAATACAGCGTATGGCTAGGAGTAAATCCGCATCGGTTGTTTCCGAGCCATACATCGTACCCCTGACGGAACAATGTCAAAGCAACACTGTCATCACCAGACGTACAATATGCCGCTGAGCTCTGCAACAATCCGTGGATCATCAGAACAGGAAATCTCTGGAGTCTCTGCTCGTTTGTTTCGTTCGGATCCACAATACGGTGCATTTCCAGGTTGAATCCATCATGAGTGGTCGCAGTGAACTTCAGAAGCTCCACGCCTGACAAATGCACATAGTACGGCAAGTCGCTTCTGAGCTTGCGCTCCTCCTTGTTGAGTTTCTCGAGATGCTGAGAAATATCGGCCCGGTTCTCCTTATTTCCCGTCGTATAGTACGTATACAGGGCCATTACCATGAGAATAGACAGCAGAAAATAGCTAGAAATGCTCGACGTGAAGTAACAAACGCCAGCCTTGAATTCCTGCCATGCACTCAGCCTTGCTATCTTGTAGGGGGTGCGTAAATCCACGGGCTGTGCTTCGGGATGCTCATTCCGAGGTATCCCGGCGCTCTGAGAGTCCTCCTGGGGCTCAGACATGATGAATAGGTAATTTAGGTTCTAAATTCAGATAGCCGCCGTGGCAAATTGGCCAATTGAGTTCTCTAGATGGAATCGCGGTCCTGTTAAATAGCCGAGGCCGGCGTTTAAGGGGTGAAAAAATAACAAATACACTATAGCCGACAGTAGCCGCCGAGTATATAGCAAAGAGAGAAACTACCCGAGAGTTCGCAGCACTTGTTTTCTAGTTGGAACGCCTGTAGAAGTGAGGAGAAGGACGGAAAGTCGGTTTGATGGCTTCCGTGTGGGTTTGGCGGTGGGCATAGTCACGTGAGAGGGTCGGGGGAGGAAGAGTTATGGGGGGGATTAAACGAGAAGGAGGGGGGATTTTTGGTTAAAATTTTGGAATACGTATGTCTATTTATATTACATTCTAAATATATATTTTTTACTCGTTTAACTGCCTCCCTCCCGCTGTAATCGCCGCCCTTCTCCCCCAAATTACCCCCGGGTAACCCCCCGACTGCCTATTCCAGTATCTCTGCTGAAATTTTCAACCTCTACTTTCCACATGAATTGGCAGCAGATCCGACGATTCTCGCAGGCCGCCGAGCCATTGACGTTCAGCGAGCTTTACGGAAGCCTTGCTACAAGGTTGTTTCATGATAAGCTGAATCGAGCTGATCGTGCTATCGCTTTCCGGCCCAGACGATCCAAGGAGCTTCTTTCACGAAAGCATCCGATAGTTGTGAATGGAGAACCGTTGAAACCAATGGTATATAAAGGGCCTCCTGGAAGCAGAGATCTCACCAAGTTGCTGAACCTTGTGGAATCTCCTGAAGAGCTCAATCTGGCTAAGAATGTCATCAAGGACTACGCAAACTACCAGCCAGATAACATCAAAAGCTCGCATCTTATAAACTACATACAAGTTGCTACGAGACTAGGCAGGTACAGAGACGCTGCAGGCGTGGTTCTCAACGGCTACGAGTTCAAGCCGATCCGTAACAAGCTGGTGATGAAGGAGATGCTGCGGATCCGAGCTGTTATTGCCAACAATGTGCAGAATCCCAGCTATATAGAGCGGTCGTTGCGATCACTGGACTCTGCATGGGCGAAAATCCCTGAAAAAGCTCGAGAAAACGACCTCGATGCCAACTTGGTGTACCTTTATGGCCTCAGTGGATTGCTCAGTAGAGCTGAATCTGACGAAGCAAAAGCACTTGTGAGTGAAAAAAGCAGTCAGCAGGCTAAAACTGTGGTCTCTTTGCTGGAGAAAACGGACGTTCCTTCCGGGCCTCCTGAGTCGGGTGTGCCTGTATATACCATTGATCTGAGCCTAGGACAGCAGGCATTGGAGTATCTCGGGCAGAAACAGTCGAAATTGGATGAAATTTTGAAGGTGGTGAGTTCGCCGCTGAGTGATGCGGGTGGTTTGGTGAAAAGTTACGTGGATAATATTAACGCGGGTGTAAGAGAAGCGAGTGGAGCGAGCGAAGAGAACAGTAAAGAGAGCAGTGAAGAGAGCCATTGAAATACTGTGAAAATACAGTATGAATGGAAATAAGGAACACTACACTCTCTCCTCTCTCCTCTCTCCTCTATGTACATAAAACTAATGCATTTTTTGTAAATCGTATTTATTGTTTGTTCTGCTAATTCTCCTGCTACTTTCCTGCTACCATTGTTACATCTCACTTCTGCTTTTTTCACTAACATCGAATTTTCCATCTGACGATCCAATTTCTCCAATTTCCAAATTCCCGTTTTCTCCTCTTTGGGTTGTTCACCTGTTATTCCGTAATATCTTTCTTCCCTAATAACTAAAATCCTTAGTCATTGCAAAATCCCACTGAAAAATCCACCAATGGCTACCAACATCTCATGGCATCCAGGCCTGACGCACCAAGAGCGAACCCAGCTTGTAGGCCAAAAGGGCGCAACTATATGGTTCACCGGGCTTAGTGCTTCGGGAAAAAGTACCATAGCTACAGCCTTGGAGCAGCATTTGTTGCATAATGGCATCAATAGCTACCGATTAGATGGAGACAACATCCGATTTGGGCTCAACAAAGACCTGGGGTTTTCTGAAAAAGATAGAAACGAGAATATCAGACGTATTGGCGAAGTCTCCAAGTTGTTTGCTGATAGTGGAGCCATTGCCTTGACGTCGTTTATATCTCCATTTAGAGCAGATCGAGACCTGGCCAGGCAGCTCCACAAGGACTCCAACTTGCCGTTTGTGGAGATTTATGTCGATGTTTCGTTGCAAGTGGCTGAGCAGCGAGATCCAAAGGGTTTATATAAAAAGGCCAGAGAGGGGCTGATACCTGAGTTTACAGGCATCTCTTCGCCGTATGAGGAGCCACTCAAGCCGGAAATCCACATCAAATCGGATGATTTGAGCGTAGAGGAGGCTGTGAAGCAGATATATGATTATTTAGTAGTTGAGGGGTTGGTAGGCAAGGAGGTTCATTAGGGCTGGCTCTTAGGTTCGTTAAGAGGTTCTTAGGCTCGTTAAGACTCTTACTCCCTGTACCCTATACCGGCTTTCTTAGACTATCCAACCGTGCTTGTAAATCTCCCTCGCCTACAGCTACACGACCCGAGCTTTCTTTAGTAGCAGCTTGAATATCATTCGGTACAGCTCCCAAACTCTGGTTGAGATCAATGCCGATTTCATCCAGTACCTGGTTCACTATTTCCTCCGACTCGTCCTCGTCATTCTCCATGCTGTCGTCTATTGAATCGTCCATCATTTCCTGTCGCATGTCCATAATATCGTTTTCTTTTTCGAATTCCATGGCGATTTTCTGTAACCCAGGCAGATTCATGGACCTGTTCATAGACCCCAATAGCTTGGTAGCACCCTTCATACTTTGCATCATTTGTTGATTAGATCTGACGGTTTGTATCCTCAGACTGACTGCCTGTAGCTGGGTTTTCATCTGGTAAAACTTCTGTATATATCGTCTAGTTCGAACCAAGTCCTTTGCCATCACCTGGACGGAGCCCATTTGGCCGGCTTTAGCTGATTTCTTGATATCAGCAATGAGTTTTTTCTCCTGGGATTCTAACTTCTGTCTTTCACGGTCCAATTCCCGCTGAGCTCTTTCAAGGGATCGTTGATGCTGGGGGTTAGTAGGTGGGCTACATGGCGTAGATAGGCTGTTGAGTAGCCTAGAGAGCTGTGGATGCTATCTATGCAATTGGTTTACATACCTTTCTCAGTCTCTCCTGAGGAGTTAGACGTTTGCCGAAAACCCATTCGACGACTTGCATTTTAGGTTGTGGAGGTTGGTAGAGAGATAAGGGGAGGTGCTTAAGAGGCTAGAGAATAGGTACGAGGAGCAGTGGGAGCAGTGGGAGAATAGAGAATAGAGGTTTAAGAGCATACTATAGACTTAAGAACTTAAGAGTGTGTAACTTAGAGTGTACTTAGAGTGTACTTAGAGTGTAATTAGGGTGTACTTAGGGGTAGTTAACAAATGTACTTAGTGCACGTAACAAGATGTACTTAGATACTTAATGAATGTACTTAGATACTCAATGAGCTAATGTTAGAGCAGAATAGAGAGAAGAGGAGTAAGATAGAAAATAATTGGAGAATATTGGAATATTAATTGAGTTGATTGTATATAAATAGTATAATATAATACTTATAATATAATATTTATAATGTAATATTTATAATATTTCTATTTGATTCCCTGCTATTTCATCGTATATTCCTGATACTGGGCTTAGTGGTAAGGTACTTAAGTCTAGGCACTTGTTTAGATAGTTGCTTAGATTGTTGTCTAGATAGTCCGTGTTAGGTGCTAGATAGTTTCTCGGTTGATAACCTAGAGATGACTAGCATAACTAGTTATCATTGACATTATAAATTTTAGATGTATCGAAACATAAATTAGAGCAGCTGGTCGTTACATATTATTTGTTACATATTATTTGTTACAAATCATAAATCATATTTTATTACTTTATATTGTCTACCACTTGACTGGTCGCTCATTCCAAACTAGCCGATTGCTAAGTCATTGAACCCTGAGCTTTCCGATGGCTGAGTGTTCTGTATCGGTATTCTAAGTGGCTGGTTGAGAATGAGAATATAGACTATATTTCTCAATACTGTAATTGGCCAATGATAAGTCAGTCATAATACACACTTACAAAACAATTCAAACATAAAAACTAAACTAACTCATATAAACTTGTACTACAAACTCTCTCTCTCTCCCTATCTCCCTCCTCTAACTTTACTTATCCCTGACATCATAGCTCTTCTCCCTCCTCCCCCTGTTACTACCATTAAAATCCCACCATTCTCTCCTCCAATTCCCTCTCCTCCATTTAATAGTCTTCTCCTCCTCTATTCCTTCCATCTTCTCCTCTCTTCTTTCCCCCTCCTCTCCTTTCTCCCCGGTCTCGTGCTCCTTTGTTCCATAATAAATTCAAGTCATGTGGTGCTATTTTTGTGGGTAAAAGTCGACAAATTCCAGTGCTTTGCTCGTTGATAATACAAAACATAGCTTTTTACCTTGCTACTTGAACCTTCCCCCATGTCGCAAACCGACAAATCAGCTACCGTGGTCAGGGAAACCGTCCAAGATGGCAAGACTGGCGACACCAGGGAACTTAGTTATATGCAGCATAAGGTGGTTGGGTCCGGTTCGTTTGGAGTGGTCTTTCAAGCCAAACTGCTGCCTGGAGGTGAAGATGCTGCCATTAAGCGGGTTTTACAGGATAAACGCTTCAAAAATAGAGAGCTGGAGATCATGAGGAAGATGTCGCATCCCAACGTGGTGGAATTGAAGGCGTTTTTTTACAGTCCCGGTGACAATGACGACTTATATTTGAACCTGGTACAGGAATATATCCCTGAGACTGTGTACAGAGCCTCTAGGTACTTTTCCAAGATGAAAATGTCTATGCCGATGATTGATGTTAGATTGTTAACCTATCAATTATTCCGGTCTTTGGCCTATATACACGCCCTAGGGATATGTCATCGCGATATAAAACCTCAGAATCTGCTTCTGGAGCCTCGTACCGGAGTCCTCAAGCTGTGCGACTTCGGAAGCGCCAAAGTCCTTGTTCCTGGAGAACCAAATGTATCATATATCTGTAGTCGCTACTATCGAGCTCCAGAGCTGATATTTGGGGCCACGAATTATACCACCAAAATCGACGTGTGGAGCTCGGCCTGCGTCATGGCCGAGTTAATGCTGGGTCAGCCGCTGTTCCCCGGAGAGTCGGGCATTGACCAGCTTGTAGAAATTATAAAGGTCCTGGGCACTCCGAGTCGCGATCAGATACGTACCATGAACCCAAACTATATGGAACACAAGTTTCCTCAGATCAAGCCGCATAGTTTGAACAAGGTATTTAGGCGGGCGCCTCCTGACGCCATAGATCTCATGAGCAAGTTGCTGGAATATTCTCCGGGGCAGAGGCTGTCGTCAATTGATGTTCTTGCTCATCCGTTTTTCGATGAATTGCGAGACCCAAACACAAAGTATCCTGACTCTAGGAACCCTGAAAACCCGCCTCATAGTCTTCCTCCTCTATTTAACTTCAGTCGGTTGGAGCTGAGCATAGCACCGGAGCTTAACAGCAAGATATTACCGGCGTACGCAATTGAGCAGTTGAAGCAAGAGCAGGGCATTGATTTGGGCAATTTCATTCCGTTGACTTTAGAAGAGATGCGGGGGCATGCTGTAGGGAGGTGATACAGGGGGGGATACAGGGAGGTGATACAATCTCTGGTAGGGTGATACAGGAGGTGATACAATTCTGTAGGAAGGTGATACAGAGAGGTGATACAACTCTGAATGCTCTGCTTTTTTTCTGCTGAATGCTCTTTCTCTGCTGAATGCTTTTTTTCTGCTGAATGCTCTTTCTCTGCTATAAACTAAAACGTTTCTTCTACGCTGGTTCTCTTGTTCATAGTCTCAATGCATTTTCATACGCTAGCTATTACCTACAACTGTAAACTACGCCTTACCCACAACTGTAAACTACGCTTTACCTACAACTGTAAACTATAACTGTATTCGTCCTCCAGGTTCTGCGCAAGCCATAGCGCAATGGCACTGATGATCACACAGGTGTTTGATACAACGTTCTCGATGCCCATGCCAACTGTGGGCATTCCGTAATGATGAATGGTATAACGAATGATAAGAATTACAATACTACCGGCAATTCCACCGGCCAATAAGGCGAATCCTAGAAATAGCACGACTTTGGCTTGCCAATCAGCCGTGGCTGAACCTCCAAGAGAGAAAGAACCGTCGGCTATTAGGCGGGATTTCTCCACCGAGTTTATGACAATCATACCGAAGGATGAAAGTATTAAAGGAATCCAGTCGGCAAATGTGACATGGACGACAGAACCGTTACCATGAGCAGAGAAGAGAGCACTATCAAGCATGGTATAAAAGCCAGCAGAGTACTGGGGTTAGGGCAAGAGAACGAAAATACTAGAGAAGAATACTTACAAATGCACCGGCTAGGTAAACACCAGCAGCTCGTAGAGTGGTGGAAGAAAGATGGGGTATATCGAATCTGAATATGCGGTCGTTCATGTGGGGCTGGTGGAGTGGGAGGAATTAGTTGGAGTTGGGAGGAATTAGTTGGAGTTGGGAGGTGTTTGGTGGTGGAGGTTGGAAGGGAGAATTAGGAGGAGGAGGTGTGGAAGGGAGGTGATTTGTTGTATTTTGGTTGGATTTGGTTGAATTTAGTACTTTATTTATGTTTATGTTTATGTTTATGTGTATTTATATTGTTTTTTTTGGCTATGTTATATAACGTAATGTGGAATTGTCTTAGTTGTTCGTTAGTTCTTAGATGTTATTACTGAGTGTTTAAGAGTGCTTAAGTTGGAGTGAATGACTCGTCGACTTTAGAACTCTAAGTTGGATAGGGCTTTTTCACAACAATCGTCCATCAAACAACGCCATTTTGTTGGTTTTCACTGATTTAAATAATCCGAATATAATGCTATCAAGTATTATACATATATACTTTTCGAAAACAAATATGCTATATTGGCCGACTTTCAAATCCTAATTTTTTTGGCATTCTCTCAAAATACGCCTTAAAATGATAAGTAAATAGCACGCATAGTATGAAAAAGGGACATTCGCAAAAAGCCGAAAAGTCATTATTTAGAAATAAAAACGCCATAATGTAAAAGGAAAATCCGAATTTCACGTAATTATGAACTTATATTCCGTTTTAATAAATCTCTGTTGTTGATATTTCATACTGTTCTCCTCACTCTAACTCCATTCCAATAGTTTTGCAGCCAAATTCGACTACTAAGCAGCTGTTCAACATGTGCCGAGTGAGCGAGCGAGCGAGCACTACATACAACAATAAACAAGACAACGATAAACAAGCATAAACAAACATAAACAAACAATAACACTCCAATAACCAATTCAATAACCAATCCCAAACGTCATAAACAAACAACCCAATAATCAATCCAACAACATCCAACGCCCTAATAAACCCCCCTCTGCCGCATCCAACCTTAACCTACGTCATCCATACCGACGATCCAATCCAACTCTATAAAATCCATTCTCTCTCATCAACCTCCAAATCTCCTCTTTTCAACTCTCTTCAACTTCCTTTTCCCATTTGTCATAAAACTTGGCATTTTTCCCCCCCATCAGATGACAAGGTTACTCATATGACCATGCGGCGTTAGTACGCTTGTATCCGTATATTGATAGCAGTTTTCCGACCGACCTTGAACTCAGGGGTGGATAGACGATTGCGGAACGAGATCACGACGCATATAAATAGACAAAAGGACAGTTGGATCCGAGTGCTTAATTATACTTGATGTTGCTAGGAGCTACGATTTGTTATATACGGTAAGTAAGCGAGTTTACGTGGCAATGCAGGGCGAGCAATTGGTGATATCGGGTTTGCGGAATTGGGGAAATTGGGAATTGCTGGAATTATTGGCTATTTTGCCGGGCTTTTAGAGGCAATTCCGATGCTGTTGAAGAAGAGCCGGAGTGCCGGTAGCGGTGAAGAAAGCATACAGGCATAAATGCAGACAGCCATACAACCATAAAAACCAGACAATTCACCCTACAAACGCCAGAAAATTATCACTTAGACATATTCTCATTATTCTCATTATTTTTATACTAATTTCAGCTAATTTACCCCCGCTAATTTACCCTGTTTTACTACCCCCGAAATGGAGAAAAATGATCTGAAAATATACCGCGAACTGGTCCAAGACGGCCAAACGGGCCGAACCCGCGAACTCAGCTATACGCAGTCCAAAGTGTGGGGCTCCGGCTCCTTCGGCGTCGTCTACCTGGCTCGATTGAACCCCTCGGGAGAGAAAATCGCCATTAAGCGCGTTTTGCAGGATAAACGCTTCAAAAACCGAGAATTGGAGATCATGCGCAAAGTCCTGCATCCTAATATTGTCAATTTGAAGGCCTTCTTCTATACACCTGGAAAAACAGACGAGTTGTTCCTGAATCTCGTCATGGAATACGTCCCTCAGGACGCCTACAGAGCCTCGAGGCTGCTTTCGGAGCAGAAAATCACAATGTCTAAGACCGCCATTAGATTGTTGGCATACCAGCTGTTCCGCTCGCTGGCCTATCTTCATGCACTTGGCATTTGCCATAGAGACATCAAACCGCAAAATATCCTCCTAGATCTGGACACTGGAATGCTCAAACTATGCGACTTTGGATCTGCCAAGTTTCTCGTAAAGGGAGAGCCTAATGTATCGTACATCTGCACGCGATTCTACCGAGCACCCGAACTCATCTTTGGAGCAAGCAATTATACCACGAAAATCGACGTCTGGAGCTCAGCGTGCGTTATTGCCGAATTGACACTTGGAAAACCGTTATTCCCTGGCGAATCAGGCATTGATCAGCTGGTGGAGATAATAAAGGTCCTGGGAACGCCTAATCGAGAACAAATCCACACAATGAACCCGAATTACCTTGATCATAAGTTTCCACAGATCAGACCGCATAGCATGGCCAAAATCTTCAGATCAATGCCACCGGACTTCACTGATCTGCTGGGCAAACTGCTTGAGTATTCTCCGCCTAACAGACTGCCGGCAATGGAAACGTTGGCTCATCCGTTCTTTGATCCTCTTCGAGATCCCAACGCTAGATACTCGGAGTTTACTCAGGATACAGGAGGAGACCGTCCTCTTCCTCCACTGTTTAACTTCACTCGAATAGAGCTTAGCATTGCACCTCATCTCAATTCCAAACTTGTTCCTCCTCATGCTAAGGAAGAGCTGAAGCATCAGGGAATTGATCTTAATAACTTTGTTCCTATGACGCATGAAGAAATCCGTAGTAGTGTCGAACGGTAAAGATGGATATATTATGGACTGCAAGGTGCCTGGGGGTGCTAAGGGGTATGGGCAGAAACTTTAATGTAAATAATACTGGCCATTGGAAGGCGTATATGGCATTAGAAAAGGTGGGGGGGGGGGATGCAAGGAGATGTTGGGCAACTGGTAGGCTGGGCTGGTGGAGGCTTACTAGTGAAGCAGGAAGAATGCTGGATAAGAACATCAGGAGAGGAGAAAGACATGAAAAACGGCAAGTTCAATGTCTTATAAGCTCGAGAAATACGCTCAAACCAATCTAAAGGCCTAAGTCACTTGCTCTCTGCCTCCCCCCTGCCCTAGCATATATCTCATACGATTTAGCTATTCTATGTACAATGGAAAGACATTTATTTCAAAGAGCTCTAGTAATTTCACATTCACTAGAGCTCTAGCTACTGCTTGATATCGATCTACAAGCCGGTACTATTTTCGGCGAGGCTGTGTAGATCTAATTCTTCGTGGATCTCCAGGGGAAGTTGCCGACAGACATGAGTGGAAATACAACTGGAAGTACAACTGGGAATGCAAATGCGAATGGCAATGCAAATGCGAATATCGATGCCGATATCGAACTGGTCGAGCACGGAAATGAAACACACTCGTTACTGAGCAATATCGAGGTTGAAGCCTGGAATCGGCCCAGGGCCAATGTTCTCAGGGTGATTTCCATTTATTACGGATTTATTATATTCGGAATGAACGACAGCATCATGGGTGTACTTGTACCCCGTCTCGAGCAATACTATGAACTCAATTATATCGTTGTTTCGCTGACTTTTCTGGCCTCGGGCCTTGGATATCTGACGGCTGCTCTATGCAATGAGCATATTCACCGCTACACCGGGAGATGGGGCGTTTGCACAATTGGAACAAGTTTACAGCTGATCTCCTATATCGTCGGTATAACACAGCCTAAATATTACGTGTACTTGATCGGCTTAGGTCTTGGTGGATTCGGCTCTGGATGCCTGGACTCTTCGTGGAACTCCTGGCTCGGCGGACTTGATCATGCTAACGAAATCATGGGAATATTACATGCTGGTTACGGTCTGGGTGGTGTTATTGGACCGAGTGTATTCACTGCTATGATGGGTCGGGGCCATTCGTGGAATATATGCTATAGTGTCATGATAGCTGCGAGCACTGTCAATGTCATGGCGTCTTACGTTGCATTTCGACGTGAAACTGCACAGAAATACCGGGAATTTATTGGAAATGACGCTAACGAAGCCTCGATGATCAGTACGATCAAAAGCCCTACTGTATGGTCTATCAGCTTCATCCTGTTCTGCTACGTCGGAGGCGTGACTTCTTTTGGCGATTGGCTCACTACTTTCATGATTAACGTTAGACACGGCAATTACAAGACCATGGGGTATGTTTCTACGGGATACTGGGGAGGTTTGACTGTGGGGCCTCCAGTGCTGGGCTTTGTCACGGCCTTCTTCTCGGCTGAAGAGATTATGAATATCATATACATGGTCAGTGCTATAGCCTTGCTTCTGCTTGTCTGGCTTCCTCCGAATCTGTACAGTTCGGCTGTTTTTGCAGCGTTCTTTGGGTTTGCTATAGGTCCTATATTTCCTACAGTCGTGGTCGTTGCACTCAAGAAACTACCAAACCGACTCCACGTCTCTGGAATAGGTTTTGCAACAGCTTTCAGTGGAGTCGGAATAGCGCTGTTTCCTTTTGTAAATGGTGTTTTGAGCGATAGGTACGGCCCAGGGACTCTGCCTCCGCTCATGATAGCATTGTATGGATCAATGCTGGTGGCATGGACTATCATGTGGAAAGGAACATTGGCAAGAAAGAAATTACAGAGATTATTGAGGTTGTTTATGGTGGTTTAAGCTTCGACAGAAAGCTGTATTGATAACGGGCTCTCACGTGATCCGCATGGGTCTCAAACAAGTAATCGGAGTGGTTCGGAAAAATAGCCAAGATCTGATAAGGTTCGGGAGTGAGATTTATAAAAAAGAGGGATAATTGCGAAAAAAGTCGTTTTTAAATTCTTGCAAAATTCCCTGAAATCAATTCTCCTCCGAATACACCCTCCTCGGGCCGCCGATCTGCGTTTTGCCTCTGCCTGATCTCCCCCTGGAATCCCCATACGACATATGTCTGAATATTTTTCAAAACGCCTCTTCTTCACACCCACGCGCCATGAGCGACTCGGTAGACGTGAAAGATCAGGCTGTTTTGACGAGTGCTAATTTGGACGAGAAGAATATCGGCCAGGAATCAGCTGAAGATAAACCACAGAAGGAGCGATGGAATCAACCGAGAAGCAATATTCTGCGAACCTGCGCTACGTACTTTGCATTTGTTGTGTTTGGCATGAATGATAATGTCCTTGGAGTGCTTGTTCCTCATCTGGAAATTTACTATGATCTGAATTATATCCTGGTATCCTTGACGTTTCTGGCTCCATCGGTAGGATATCTGATCGCAGCTCTGACTGTTGATTATATTCATCGGATCGGTGGCCGAGTCGGCGCCTGCACGCTAGGAAATTGCCTGCAAATGGTAGCATATATCGTGGCGATCACAAGGCCCAAATATTACGGACTTTTAATTGGTCTTGGGGTCGGTGGAGTCGGATCAGGCTGTTATGAATCGTCCTTCAATTCGTGGATCGGTGGTTTGCAGCAAGAAAACCAATTGATGGGAATATTGCATGCTTGTTACGGTGTAGGAGGGATAATAGGACCGGCTATATTTACAGCTATAATGGGTCATGGCCATGAGTGGAATATATGCTATGCAGTCATGATCGGCATGTGCTCAATATCGGTATCGTTGGCATTTTTTGCATTTCGTCACGATACACGTCAAAAATACCTTGCAGTCGTGGATGCTGGAAAAGACGACAAAACAGAGGCTTCTCTGGTATCCACTATGAGAAACCCCATAGTGTGGATATTCAGCTTCGTGCTCTTTTGCTTCGTTGGAGCCGAACTTGCCTTTTCCGACTGGATCACCACGTTCATGATCAAAGTACGACATGGCAACTTTAATACTATGGGATACGTTTCTACAGGATACTGGTGTGGAATGACTGCGGGTCGAATAATACTGGGGTTTGTAAATGGGTACTTTAAGAAGGAGGAGTTCCTGAATGCCGTATATCTGACTAGTGGTATCGGCATGATATTGCTTGTATGGCTTCCTCCGAACCTGTACACTTCGGCAGTATTTGCAGCTTTGTTTGGGTTTGTTATTGGGCCTGTAATTCCTGTGGTATATGTGGTTGCACTGAAGAAACTGCCGAGTCGCTTACATGTCTCGGGAATAGGGTTTATAGCGGCTTTAAGCGGGACGGGAACGGCTGTGTTTCCGTTTATTAATGGAATACTCAGTAATGAGTATGGGCCTACGACGTTGGCTCCGCTGATAGTGGCCCTGCTGGGGGTGATCTTGGTGGTATGGGTGGTAGCATTGAGGTTCTTGTAGAGGGGGGGATGAACAGATGAGGGAAAACTGGAGAACGAAAACAGGAGGATATGGGGATCATTGAGATATGATAATTGAGGAAATTCGGGGATCTTTTACGAAAAGTGAGTTTATGGAGCTGCGGGAATGCGTTTCTTATGGACGATTGCTGGCTCTCAGGGGTAATTGAGAACATCATGGAAATACGCGCAATTGATATTGAGGGAACAATTAAACCTCACAATTGTGTTATTGCTTCTCTTCTGATTATTTTTATTCTCAATTTTTTTGCCGTTTTTGCTTCACTCGAAAATGGCATCTCAAAAATGACCTGTCATCCGCTGCCACAAACCGCCGCAAAAAACATATAAAAGGCACACATCCGCCCGATAATTTCTTCTTCATCCAAAATGGCTGGAAATGACGAAAATGACGAAAATATCCCCCCGAAGCAAGAAATCCTCACCATGAAAGCTCAGGCTATCATTGAATATCTCCTGCAATTTTCTGCTCAACTTCGCATCAGCAAAGGCGGCCAGAGAAGACTGGATGATGCCATGAATACCATTACTCGTATTTGCGAGGTCCAGGTCGTGCCCGTGACTTATACGTACGATCTCAATGATTGGGTTACCAGATCAGCCGTTCTTAACTTCATGGAAGATTTGAGAGCCTCGTTCGACTCGTTTAAAAAGGAGAAGGAATTCGACAAGGCCATTGAACTCATTGAGCATGCTTTTGACCACTGCATTGATCCGGCTACTTTGGTTAACGTGAGTCCTGAGGCCAAGATGGAGGCTCACGAAATGCTTCAGACTGCAGATGGCTTGCTGAAAGGAGATGAGCCGCAGAAAGCCGTGGAAATGTACTCCAAGGCAATTGAAAAGGATCCAATCAATATCGAGCTTTTTTTCGGTCGTGGTGCTGCATATTCTTTAATCATGGATTATTCAAGTGCGAAGGAAGATGCTGAAATGGCCGTCAATTTAGACCCAGCCAATCCTCTTTGCTATATCAAACTAGGCAGAGCCTTTTATTTTCTGGATGATCCTCGCAGTGCCGTGGCGACTTTTGCAAAAGGCCTGAAGATTGAAGGGGATAATGCTAGTGAGGCTATGAAAACCGGCTATGAACAGGCTAACACCCTCCTTGAAAGCGACCCAAGCAAATACAGAATGCCGATTGAAAAAGTGCCGTTTATAGTCTTACCTTCGGTGTCTCCTTTGAATTTTGTTGCGGACTGCGAGCTCAAACGGCAGTATGTAGCCGAAGCCGAGCAAGAAGGGAGCCCGTTGGAGGCGTTTTTGGGGCTTAATCCGTTCAAGAAGTATAGCATCTGCAAGAAAATCCGAAGAAAATATGGAAGAGAGTTACCGGCTTTGGATACGACGAAGGAGTCGCCGATTGCGAGGTTGGTTAGATGGGGTGAGTAGGGCATGGGGGAATGGTGAGGAATAGGCATAGTATAGATTATAGTAATTAGAATGATGGTAATTGAATGATGGTAATTAAATGATGGTAATTGGAATGATAGATGGAATTAGAATGAAGTTGAATGTTAGTTTAGGAAGATATTTGTTGGTATAGCAGATCTCACGTGATCTAGGAGATCTAATACTGTAATAAGACCTGAATTCCAGTATAAAATAGCTTATTTTTTTATGATAAATGTGTTAATTATCTATTGAGATTCTATAATACCAACTTTCAACAAGAATTGACTAACTCCCCGCATATAACACTCATACTTCTTATGCTATCACCAAAAAGAACTTATCAGATATCGAATTATTTCTACACAACTACCAGATAAATATAAAAATACTACAAAAAATAATATAAAAATACAAAAATAAATCCATTTCAAATAAAATATCATATAAATTCCTACCCTACCGTCCATCACGTGACATTGAATAATATATCATCTCTGACTCTTCCCCTTCCTCTTCTCCTTCTCCATCTATCATGATAGAAGCCGACGGTCTGACGTACGTGTTTCCTGATGGAACGGTTGGGATTCATCCGAGTGATTTCAAATTACCGGACAAATCACGAACTGTGCTAATTGGAGCCAATGGCGGAGGAAAATCAACATTACTTCGAGTTTTGGCTGGAAAAACTCTGGCCAAAGCCGGTGCTTTGCGTGTAGATCATAAAGATCCCTTTAGAGATGGCGTGGCCGGGGTTACTTATTTGGGAACGGAATGGGCTGCTAATCCTACCGTTAGACATGATATTCCGGTTGTTCTGCTACTTAGTAGTATTGGAGGAGACGAGTTTCCTGAGAGACGGGATTTGCTGGTAGATATTCTGGATATTGATCTGCGGTGGCATATGCATGCAGTTTCCGACGGAGAAAGACGCCGAGTCCAATTGGCCATGGGGTTGTTGAAGCCCTGGAATACGCTTCTTCTGGACGAAGTTACCGTTGATCTGGATGTCCTGGTGCGATCCCGGCTGCTGGACTTCCTCAAGCAGGAAACCGAGTCTCGCAGCTGCCAGATTGTCTATGCTACTCATATATTTGACGGGCTGACCAATTGGCCCAGTCATATTGTTCATATGTCTCTGGGGCATATTCTGAGTGTAGATGAAGCTGGAGATCTAGTCAAAGGCAGTGATTCCATTCATCAATTGGCACTCAATTGGCTCGCAGCAGATTTGGAGGCTCGAGGAAAACGCAAGGAGAAAGCTACTTGGGATCAAATTGCACCGGATGTGCTGAAAAATGGGCCTTTGGAGAGGAATAAGGACGACAGTTTCGGCAAGTACTTTGCAGCTAGTCGAGCGAGGAACTGAGGAGGATTAAAAGGGCATTTACACATGTTGTATTCAACTACTGGCGATAGCTATTATTTAACACTTCAACCTGCATAGAGTAATAAAGTAAGAGAGAGGGAAGAGGGTAGAGGGTAGCATTGTAGCATTAGTATTATCACCAGTGATTCACCACTATGCAGTACCATTGTAGAATACAGAAGAGTAACACTATGAAGTACTATTGTAAAAAACTGAAGAATAAGATTATAAAGTACTAGAGTAGTACTACTATAGAGTGTTTTTTATATTTATAGATATCACTTGAGAGTATCTAAAGTACTATGTAGCTAAGTAAAGTACGTAGTAAGTACCTAGAGTATCTAAGTAAGTACCTACATCTAAGTAAGTACCTAAATCTAACTTAAGTACCTTAAGTACCTAAAATACAAAAATACCTAAAATACTGAAATACTTAAAATACTTAAAATACCTAAAATACTAAAATACCTAAAATACCTAAAATACTTAAAATACTAATAAACCTAAGTACCTAAGTAAATATTTAAGCATCTTAGTAACATCCAAGTACCTAGTACTAATACCTAAGTAACTACCTACCAACTAATAATAGCCCTAACCATAAAACAGCTAACTTTTCAACAGCTACTATTCTCCCCCTACTCTTCTCCCCCATCTCCCCATTTTAATCCCCTCAGCCGATTCCCATCATCACCTGTCTTAATCGTATTGGTCTCGTTTTCCAGCCGACACGTGATGGCATCAAGTCTCCATATAAGCAACCAAAGCCAACAAAACACACTATAAAAGCAGTATAATTCTTCTAAAACTATAAATTTCCTCTTCTATTCCACCCCTCAATCCCCCCTCTCCAACCTTATATCCAAAAATACCCTCCCCTTCCCCCTTCGCTCCCCTTCTTATCCTGTCTCGGTTTTAAACATTTCCGTCGCTCGCGTCGTTTTTCCACCCAAACAAAACGAAACTTCCAAATCTTTATATAAGAAACCCCTCCGCCATTTCTACACTTTCCTTCTTACCTCAACATGGATTTGGTATTGGAAGTGTTGGATTCTTACGTTTTAGATAGGGTCTATGCGCATTTATTGCCTCGGAATGGCGATAATGCTCTGGTCCAGGCCCTGAAAAACGCTCCGACATGGAATACCAAACAGTCGGGCTCTTTCAACTCCACGTCTCCCTATAATGTGAATCCCTTGATGGAATTCCTGTTCAAACAGAACGAAAATGACATTTACGGAGTTCCCGGTAAACCTACTATTTTGGGTCTTTCTCCTTCTGAATACACCTATGCATCGGTTTTACAGAGAGATTCTCTTATCCGATTGAACGTCACTCTGTTTTTTGTCACTTGGATCTTCGGCTATACATTGTATCTGAGCACTGCAGCTCTTCAGTACTACTTTGTGTACGATCCAATCAACTTTTCGCATCCTCGATACCTCAAGAATCAGGTCAAACATGAACTGAAGCAGTCGTTCCGCTCCATTCCCGTCATGTCTCTGATGACGGTTCCGTGGTTCTTGGCCGAACTTCGAGGATATTCTCATTTATATCTTAATGTCGACGACCACGGCTGGGGCTACTTCTGGCTGCAATTCCCCCTCTTCCTCATGTTTACCGACTGTGGAGTGTACCTAATTCACCGATTTCTACATCATCCTTGGGTATATGCACATTTGCACAAACCTCATCATAAATGGATCATTCCGACCCCATTTGCGTCGCATGCGTTCCATCCTTTGGACGGGTATATGCAGTCGTTACCATATCACATGTTTCCGTTTGTGTTTCCGCTACAAAAGATCGCCTATTTGGTGCTTTTTACCTTTGTTAATATTTGGAGTGTCATGATTCATGATGGGGCTTTTCTCAGCAATAATCCCGTGGTCAACGGCAGTGCCTGCCATACAGTTCATCATTTATATTTCAACTACAACTATGGTCAATATACCACGCTCTGGGATAGACTTGGAGGCTCGTATCGAACGCCAGATCAGGAATTGTTCGATAAAAACATGAATATGGCCAAGAATTACCTGGATAAGCAGGTGAAGGAGATGTCGAGCATCATGATCAGCGTGGAGGGAAAAGACGGAAGGGAGTATGCAGAGGAGAAGGAGAAGTAGGGGAGAATTAAGGGGTAGGGGTGCTCATACTAATGTTCCTATGGAGTTTTGAAGGCCATTGGACTTGTAAATGGACTTGTAAATTTAGGTATTAAAGGTTCAGCTGTAAAACAGAATTACAAAACTAATATGAAATAAGAACTTTATGAACATAAAGTATAAATAATTTATAAATAATGTATAAAATGCTCTAAAATGCTACTAAGACTACTAAAAACTACAATTAATGCCCCTTTTCCAATAAAACGCGTTTGCTCGCCCGGTTTTGTATCTCGTAATACGGAGGATGCCCGTTTCGGCGAATTCTCGACACGATTCTCCAGTGTTTCGACCAATAATATTCCAAGCTTTCAAGGTCGTACTTTTCTTTTGAGATCTTCGATATTTTATTCGATACAGGTTTGTTTATGATGATTTCGGTGGGTAATGCGTTGCTCTGTGTGGCTTCCTCAGTGAACGAGCTGGTTTCAGCTACTGAACTCGGCGATTCTTGTTTGATTTTATAGAATGATTTTACGAAGATTTCATGTGAGTTTTTAACGAATTCGGTATTTATGTTATCGGCATCGAATCCTGTGATTTGGTGGAATAAATGCTCAAATTCCATGTTAAGTTAATAGTATGGTAATGTAGAGTTCCCAGTGAAGAGTTGATTGAATGAATATCAATGAATAAATAGCTGCATTGAATTCTAAAATTCTAAAAAACCAATTACCAAAAACAATTTAAAGCATAAAATACATGTCAGAACTAATTTACAATCGTCGTATATAATGCAATGCTTGTGGTTGAAAGCTGTCGGCTCAACAGCTAATCAAGATCTCTAGTTGATCTTCTTCTCTAGTAAATGCTCGCCAAACCTACGTATGCTCGACATTCGCATACTCCCCATTCGCATACTCAGCACTCGTCTGCTCTCCATCCTCTACCCCTCCCTTCTTTCTGTGAATCAAATCATTGTACAATAACGTTCCATATACCAAGACACAGAAGCCTACCAATTGCAACGGCTTGAACGTTTCCCAACCCAGTAATAACGAAACCACCCATATACCCAGTGTTCGTGAAGTATCAACTGTGCTTCTGGTTATAGCAGAAACATGATGTGTTAAGCTAAGTCCTGAGATGTTGAATGTAGCCAGTGATATCATGATTGCAATAGATGAAAGGATCAAAGCCCCAGACGACAAAACCTCCGTAAGAGCACCCCAGAGATTGAACACGCGATTATGCCAGATGAAGAAATAGATGAAAATGCTTCCGAAAATGGTAATGAAAGCCCCAGCCGTGCCTTCGAGACAGACCATTTCCGTAGGTTCTAGAGATAATCGCTCGAGAATGAATTCCTCAATAACGAACTAAGAAGCAGTCAAAACTTGAGCTAAAAACACCAATAAAATGCCCAGTAAAACTTTATCAGAGTCTGTAGATTCGTCACTGACTGGAGTATGGCCGATCTGATTAGCTACTCCGACAATAAACACACCACAAAACACACAACTCAGGCCGATCCACTGGGATTTCGAGACGGCGCGTTTAAGAAGCACTTTGGAGAAAAATCCCGCAAAAAGAACCACTGAACCTCTGGTCATTTGGTACACTGAAACAGGGATCAGAAACAGCCCGACATTCATCAAAGTCGTTGCGCAAATGTCGCAAATGGCAGGAATTGACACCAGCAACCGCTGCTTGTGTGAAATATTGGAAACTAGCCTGATATTCGGCTCGTTCTGGCCGTTAACGGGCTGATCCGGGCCGTTGATGGGCCTGTATCGAGACTGATATCTCGTATAGAACAAATATCCCCAGCAGCACGTCTCAGCAACAAACATCTGAGCAGTCTGAAAGACCGGCTGATGAAAGAACTTCTTGTCGGTAGAGTCGCAATTGGCAACGCATCGCATGTCTTGATATTTGGTTATTAGGGAATTGGAGCATCCGGATATGAACATGAGTAAAACCAAAGAGGCCTGGAGTTAGGTTGTTCGTTTAGAGGCTTCTCATACGTAAGCCTATTTGCCCATACATACTATATAATAGTTGCGGTTAACTACCATTGTCGGTATAGCCATGGTGGTCGGTGGGTAAGTTCACCGTAAGTTAAGTGAATTTGAGGTTCAGGTGGGATAGAGCATGGGGGCGAACGACATAAGACATTAGAGACGAGAGAGGAAACAACAGAAGAAGGATTAAACGGTGTAACTAATTACAGTTGGCTTCGATGGGAGGAAAGATGGGGTGAAGGAGGGTAAGTGAGGTTGGCGGAGTTGCCACATGCGGTAGTGGCAGCGGAGACAGAGCGGAGGGAGCATAGCATACGAGAAATAGTATATAGTTTTAGGTACAGAATTATGATTTAGCTTTAACTTACGTTAACTTAGATATTCTTCTTTATTCGCTCGTTCGCCCATTCAACAATTACCCTAACTTGTCTACTATATGCCATAAGATGCTTATGCTTATTCTTATTCTCCTTACCTCTATGCTCCTCCTAACTAATACCTAAGAACTCACCTATACGAACTCTCTACTCCTCCCCCCCCGTCGGCCATCGCCCGGCCCCTTAAACCACCCGTATCTCTTATCTTTCCACCCAATCAAATCATCCAACCCCCAATTCCTCACCCCTCTACTCCATCACATCATTGTTGCACACATCAGTTGATGCACATGTTCAGATGCGGTTTATCGATAATCTTTCACTGCCATAACCCCTCAAGCACCGCCACGCGTAGCATTTAATTAGCGATAAAATAACTCAGGAAGAAACTAACATCAAAAATGTTCATCCGTACAAATATATCCTATCCTATACCCCTCCCTATCCAATTACCTGCATCCCCTTCGGCATGATTTCCGTAGATTTCCCCTATCGATGACTTCACATCACGTGCCCAAATTACGTGACCAGGGCCCTGAAGCATTTAATAGCCACCGATTCCAGGCACTAGCCAAGGGAAAAAATTGTGTGAAAAATCCCTTATATAAAGATAAGTGGTTCAGGGTCCTTCCTAAGGTACCAACATGTCTGACAAGTCGCCTGTTGTTTCGGAAGATAAGGCTATCAGCACTGAGCAAGTCGACAGTGAAACTTCCACCCTAGTTTCCCTCAATGATGATTATCAGATTAGAGGTTTAGGATTTATCGATCGCGATAAGCTTGATCTTGCCAAGGATTCACTCAATGGCCAGTTTTTATGGCAACGCAAGAAATATAACCTTGATCTCGACTCGGTAGCTACTCAACCCAGTGTCTATGATATTCCCGACAAGAAGGATCAATTCTGGCCCCGAAGCGACTATGAGAATATTCACCGGTTTGACGTCGATCTGCGATGGACCTGGCGCGAAGAGCTCAAGCTGATCCGCAAAATCGACTTCAAAATCCTCATCTGGACCTGCTTCATGTTTTTTTTCCTGGAATTGGACCGAGCCAATATTTCCCAGGCTCTTTCTGATAATATGCTTAATGATCTGCATATGGTGACCAACGATTATAATAATGGAATGACCATCTTCTATGTGTCGTTCCTGTTTGCGGAGTTGCCGTCTCAGCTCATCTCCAAACGAGTCGGCCCCGATCGATGGATTCCAACTCAGATTGTTCTGTGGTCCTTGGTAGCTACTTTTCAGTTTTTTATCACTGGAAAAACTACTTTTTATATTACCAGATTTCTCCTGGGGTTGCTGCAAGGCGGCTTCATTCCTGACGTCATCCTGTACCTGAGTTATTTCTACACAGGCAAAGAACTGCCGATTCGATGCAGTGTTTTCTGGACGACGATGATAATTTCCGATATTTGTTCAGCGTTCCTTGGGTTTGGTATTCTGCATATTAGAGGCAAAGTCCATGGAATTATCGGTGGTGATATCGATGTCAGTGAGGGCTGGAGATGGCTTTTCCTCATTGAAGGACTGATGGGTCTGATCTGCGGTATATTCTCGTACGGAATGATGCCATCTTCTCCGACGTCTACAGCTTCATGGTTTCGAGGCAAAAAAGGCTGGTTTTCTCCACGGGAAGAATCTATCATGGTCACTCGAGTTCTTAGAAATGATCCTACCAAGGGAACAATGCACAACCGACAGGGAATTCTGCCTAAGAAATTGCTGAGTTCAGTCAAGGAGTATGATCTGTGGCCGGTGTATTTATTGGGTCTTGTTTTTTCTCTGCCTGCTGCTCCTGTCAAGAATTACCTTACATTGACCCTCAAGAACCTGGGCTTTTCTACGTTCAAGACGAATTTACTGGTAATTCCTTCGAGTGTCATACAAATGATCACGCTTCTTATAGGAACGTATTTGTCAGAAGTGTTCAATTCTCGAGCCTTGGTAGCTATGTGTTCTCAGTTATGGCTATTACCTCTACAGATAGCTCTCAACACGTTTGGAGCCAATACCAACAAATGGGCTAAATACACAGTGTCTACGCTTATAGTGGGATACTTCTACCCTCATGCTATTCAAGTAGCTTGGTGTTCTAGAAACTCCAACACGGTTAGAACTCGCACAGTGTCGGCTTCGCTATATAACATATTTGTTCAGCTGTCGTCCATCATTGCGTCTCAGATCTACCGAACAAACGATGCACCGCTGTATAAACGGGCAAATCACGCGTTATTGGCGATAACTATTGTGAATATTCTCTTGTACTTGGGGGTTTATTTGTATTATCGTACGAAGAATCGGCTGAGAGACAGGAAGTGGAAGGCATTGAGCACGGAGGAGCAGAATGAGTATATTGAGACTACGAGGGATGAGGGTTCGAGGCGGTTGGATTTCCGGTTTGCGTATTAAACAACACGAGAGATTTGGGATTGGCTGGCAATCAGCAATTAGCAATTAGTTATTATCTTTGTTTTGCTTTGCTAGCTTTGTTCGTGGAATGATAACTCTATAACTTAAAGTCGTTGACGAGCCGTTGAGCCTCAGTAAGGAGCTCCGTGATTAGTAACGGGGAACTAAGACGTGACACCACCCGCTGCACGATGCAAATATGACGAATTACGGGATTTTATAATACAAAAAAACGGATAAATTAACGAAATAGAAAAAAAACAACAAAAAACCCCCGCTTTAAGCGCTCCTCCGCCGCCCGCCGCGCATAACCGTTGGCCACGTGACCTCGGCTGGATCGGACCATCCCATGGCTTTTTTATACGGCTGATTTGCGGGTATTTATATCTTTCCTTTCGCCACGTCCAACCCTCGGAATTCCCCCTTTTTCAGGCTCCTTAGGATCATTCTGGCAATATCTTGGGGCTGTTCTTCGCGCTCTGTTGTTTACTCTTCTCTATCCCCGTCTTCTTTTCACCCGTTTTCATTGGGCAAAATTACTCTCGGAGCAATCTTCCTCTCGGCCTCAACACCATGACGGACGCAGATGCCGTGGCCAGCGGCTTCCAGGGCCTGAATCTCAAGAAGAACCGCCTCCTGGCCGAGTCCACGCACCACTACGAGAGCTACAGCCTGCCTGCGAGCCGGGTAGCCAGCCGAGAGCACACCAGCTCGGCCAGCAGTATACGGGAAACCACGCCTGCGGGCGACAAGCACGAGGCCAACTCGCTGAGCTCCGACAGCCCGGGGTTGAGCTCCAATTCCCCGGGGTTGTATCATCCGAACTCCAACAGCCCGGATCCCCAGATAAGCCAGCCGGTGACGCACGATAACGAGAACCACGGCAAAGCACACGATTCGCCGTCGCCGCCCGGCTCGCCGTCGTTTCCCCAGAGCGAGCACGACGACCCCTACAGCCGGCGCAACCGGCCGCCGCGCAACATGAACATCGCGTCCATTTCGCCGAGGTTCGTCTTCTCCAAGAAGATGCTCTCCGACAAGTCTCCTTCGTCGCACTCCCTGGTCGGTCATCACCACGCCACGGGCATCCAGGTAGCGCCAGCAAGCCCCACTGACAAGGGCAGCAAGACGAATTTGTTCGGCATGCATAAGCATCGGCATTCGGACGATCATACGGATGACGAGCACGGGACCAAGAAGAGCGGGTCGAAACTCGAACTCAAGCGTTTCTTCAAGCCGTCGATGCAGAAGAACAGGTCGCCGGCAGGGTCGAAAAACCGGTCGCCGGCCGGATCGAAAAACCGCTCGTCGTTGGCAGCCTTTGCGAAGCCGTCCAGCCGGGCGATTTCCCCGGCCACCAGCGCGCATTCCCTCAAGCAAACGGAGTCGCCGTCTTCGTCGTACGGCGGAGTCCCCTTCATGGAGGAAGGATTCAAAAAGTACGGCAAAATCGGCCGTGTTCTCGGCAAGGGGGCCGGGGGCTCGGTGCGCATCATGAAGCGAGCGTCGGACAACACGATCTTCGCCGTCAAGGAGTTCCGAGCGCGCAACCCGAACGAATCGGAGCGTAGCTACGCCAAAAAGGTCACGGCCGAGTTCTGCATCGGCTCGACTCTGCATCACTGCAACGTCATCGAGACCCTGGATATCATCAAGGACGGAGGAAAGTACTACGAAGTGATGGAATATTGCCCCTATGATTTTTTCACAATAGTAATGAGCGGCAGAATGACCCGCCCGGAAATCACCTGCTGCTTCAAACAAATAATCAGTGGTGTTGCTTATCTACATGAAATGGGTTTGGCTCATCGAGACCTCAAGCTGGACAACTGTGTCATGACCGACGACGGGATTCTGAAGCTGATTGACTTTGGCTCAGCCACGGTGTTCAGGTATCCGTTCGAAAGTGGTGTGGTCATGGCCAAGGGAATCGTGGGGTCCGATCCATACTTGGCTCCAGAAGTGCTGTCTGGAAGAAAGTACGATCCATGCCCAACCGACATATGGTCATTGGCCATCATATATTGTTGCATGACTTTAAGACGCTTCCCCTGGAAAGCCCCTGTATCGTCAGATAACAGCTATCGAATGTTTACTCGAGAACCGGATCGTCCATTCAATGAATATCCTGCCGATACGCCTTCTAGCCAGATCAAAGGGCCATGGAGGCTGTTGAGGTTACTGCCTGGAGCATCGCGTCCAATCATCTCACATATTCTGACGGTTGACATTGAGAAAAGAGCGACATTGAAGGATATTCTGAATGATAAATGGATCAAATCGTCGCAAATGTGCAGACTGCTGCCGAATGGCGATTTGGTGCGATCGACGGATCATGAGCATACGTTGGTGGTGTGTGAGGACGAGTTTGAGGAGGACGCAGGGGGTCGGGGAAGAGCTTAAATATATAAAAAATAGATATTCTGAGAGAAGGGAGGGTAACTTCGTGGAAAGTGTTTTGATAGTGTTTGGCAAGTGTTTTGATAGTGTATTTTTTTCAGTGTATCGGCATAAGTGGATTTCGTGAGAATTATCAATAGTGGTTAGGGTTAAGGGGAGGGAGCATCACAGCCGAAAGTCTTAGAAATAATCTTGGAGAAAGTCTGGAGAAAGTCTGGAAAAGGCTTGGAGAATGTCCTAGAGTGATTATTGAGCAAGAATGTCGATCATTGAGCGAGTAGGATCATGGGGTTTTGCGGTTGATCATGGTGACTTGATGGTGATATTGGAAGAACCAGTATATCCACCATCACTCGATAGTCTTACGACTATATCGTTTGTACTACGACGCATGATCAAACAGCATCGACACCGACTCCCCGTTATGTATTCTCCGTATAGCCTCGCCAAACACCCGCGAAACATCCAAAACCACCAGCTTCTCGCCCAGAATCTCCGCATGGCCGTCCTGAGGCGTCGAGTCCGTGACGACGAGGCGATCGACCGAGCTGTTCTTTATAGAATGCGGTGCATTTCCCGATAATATGCCATGAGTCGCAACTGCATAGACCGTGGTCGCTCCTTCTGCTCTAAGAAGCTGAGCTGCCTGGATCACTGTTCCACCAGTATCGATGATATCGTCCACAATGATGGCCACACGGTCCTCCACGTCGCCCACAAGGGCCGTCGACGTGTGCAGAATGTCATTGTCCTTCTGCCGTCGTTCGCGATGTATCAATGCAAATGCCATTCCAAGACTGTCGGCGATGGCCGTGGCCCGCTTGGCCCCTCCGGCATCGGGCGAAACAATCACGGCGTCCTCGTAATTCTGGATATTCTGCACAATGTACTGCTGGATGAGCGGCTTTCCGTACAAATTGTCCACGGGAATGTCGAAAAAGCCCTGGTACTGCGGATCATGCAGGTCCATGGTGATTATGTGATCGGCTCCGGCTCCAGTGAGCAATGCGGCTATCAGCGTGCCAGCCTGCGCCGTCCACAGGCCTCGGCCCGTCAGGGAGTTGATATCGGCCGTTTCCAGGTTCCGCGCGGTTATGTGGTCGAAGCCCTGGGAGCTTTTGAGCAGGTGGAAAGGCACGTCCGGCTGGCGAGAGTAGGGAAATAACGGAAGAACCGCAGTGACTTTGGCGGCCGAGGCCGTCTTGCAGGCCGAGATCATGATCAGCAGCTCAATGAAGCTGTTATTGACGCCGCCGCACGCGCTCTGGATCACATAGACGTCCTTTTCCCGGACCGATTCCTTGATGACGACCTGAGTCTCGCCGTTGGAAAACCGGCCGCTTTCCGTGAGCCCGGGCTCCACCTGGATGCTGGAGCAGATGGTATGAAGAAGCTCCCGGTGGCTGTTTCCTCCAATGATCACCAGGTCTTTCATCCAGGACATGAGTGGTATGTTGGATGGAAGATTTTATCGTTAATTTTGATAGTGGTGGTGCTGACTAAAAAGTGTGCGTTTCTTAGTCATCAACATTGCAAAAAATCCCAGCGTTTTCAAACAACAGCTTCTTCCATCTTACAACAACATGGTATGTAGAGAGAACAGGACACACAATGCAATTGAGCAGCTATCTAACCGTCTAGACTTCCATCGGAACAGGATATGATCTGTCCAATAGCGTCATCAGTCCAGGTATGTCAGCAATCAGGCGCTCTTTGCCACTGTTAACTAACGGCCAGATGGGCGGAATTTCCAGGTAGAATATGCATCCAAGGCCGTGGAGAACGGAGGAACGTCGATCGGCATCAAGTGCAAGGACGGCGTGGTGCTGGCAGTCGAGAAGTTCATAGCGTCCAAGCTGCTGGTGGCCAATGCCAACCGGCGGATCCAGACGATAGACAAGCATATTGGGGTGGTAAGTGTTACGGTTTTTGTGTTATTTTTTATTGTTTGTCCGCTAATTCCAGACCTACTCTGGCTTGACGCCCGATGGCCGGCATGTCGTTGATCGCGGCCGTAAAGAAGCAACCGCTTGGAGATCTCAGTATAAAGAGCCCATCCAAGTCCCATCGATTGTCGATCGATTGTCGTCGTACATTCAAGCATACACCCTATACAACAGCGTGCGACCGTTTGGAGTCTCGGCCATCATTGGAGGTGTTGACACGGACGAGGTTGGCGACGGTACTCCCTTCCTGTACATGATTGAACCTAGTGGAGCATCGTGGGGATACAATGGAGCAGCAACAGGCAAGGGAAGGCAAGTAGCCAAGTCGGAGCTGGAGAAGCTGGACCTGGGCAACATTTCGGCGCGCGAGGCCGTAAAAGAGGCGGCCAAGATCATCTTCCTGGCCCACGAGGACTCAAAAGACAAGGATTTCGAGCTGGAGATGAGCTGGGCCAGCGTGAGCGAGACGGGCGGCGTGCACCAGCTTGTTCCGGAGGCGCTTCTCGAGGAGGCGAAGGAGTGGGCGATCAACGAGATCTCCGGCGACGACGAGATGGAGGAGTGAGTGAAGTGCCATACAAAATATGGTTTAAACCGTATGTATTTAACTACCGCAGGGTAATTAACTGCACGTTTAACACGTTTAAACTACGATTTAACGTACGATTTAATATCGTATTTCCATTTACCAAAATATTTCTTTTTCTTCCCGTTTTTCTTCCCTTTTTCCCCGTTTTTCCCTCCCCTCCAACTTAACTTCCTATTCCCCCATGTTTTCTCCATGCCTCCGCTAGACAGCCTGCACCTCGACGCCCAGCAGCAGTACGCCGCTACGTTCAAACCAGACAGCAATCTGCAGATCCGAGCAGGTCCCGGGACGGGAAAAACACGCGCGCTGGCCGGCCGCGTGGGCCATTTGCTCGACGTTGGGGTCTCTCCACAGTCCATTCTGGTCCTTAGCTTCACGAACCAGGCCATGCGAGCGTTCCAAACGCGCCTCGTGGACGCCATTGGCGACAAGGCGCTCGACGTCGACATGTTCACGTTTCATGCCTTTTGCCAGGCGCTGCTGCGTCAGAAAGGCGCTGTTCTGCAGCAGTCTGAGTCCTCGGCCTTTGATTGGACACTTCCCTGGACCGTTGCTGACTCTATCGACTTGGAACAGCTTCTACGGCATATCAAGAGCCATAACGATGCTGAGAAAATCGTCCCCAAAAACGTACGCACGGCATTGAGTCGTATAGACCGGGAGAAGAAGGCCCTGTTCAAGAGTCCAGGCTCTCCGTCAGATCTGCTGCAATTGTACACCAAGGAACTCCACGGCGCTCAGCTGCTGGACTATACGGACCTGATATCGTACGGGACCAAGCTCGTGCAGCTGAGTGACGATTCTCTGCTGCCGTATCGGTATATACTGATCGACGAGTTCCAAGACACCTCGCCTGAGAAGTGGGATTTCATCAAGCTTCTTGTGGAGAAATCGGCGTCTTTTCTCACCGTCGTCGGGGACGCTAACCAGTCGATATTCGGCTTTCAGGGCGTCGACGGCCGTTTGTTCGACACTATGATGGACGATATTCCCGATACTCAGGTCGTTCAGCTTCTTACCAATCACCGCTCGTCTAAACAGATTGTAAATGCTACCAATGAGCTCATAGACAGCAAGGCACGTCTTCATGGTGAATTCGAGGGCCCTAAGCCGGTATTCGCCGAGTTTCCAAGCACTACCGAGGAGCTGGAATGGATAACTGAGCAGATCAAGGAGCTGCTGGCCAATGACAAGACGCTTTCCATGAAAGATATCGCGGTATTATCGCGAACAAACGTCTCGGTTGATCGTGTAGCTCGCTGGTTAGACAAAAACGGCGATTTGCCAACCATAACCTTTGGAAGTGGCTATGTGTTACTGCATCAGCCAAGCATTACGCATATTTATACCGTGCTGAAGATCATCGAGGCCAGCGAAATCTCATATGGCAAGCATGGATCTCCAGTAGATATCGCTATATTGTCCGTGCTTCAAGATAAAGTGTCGGGGCCAATTCTGGGCAAAGTTCAAGCCCGCAAGATATGGGATGCCAGTAAAGCCAGAAACATTAGCATGCTCAGCCTTCTACAGCAACAACGCATCGAAACGAGCAGAACGCCGATTTATAGGATCCGCTTGTTCCAATTCACCACCTTTCTGACCTGGGCTTCAAAAACTCTATCGGGAGACTACACATATAAAGAGATATGGCAGGTCATTGATAGACTCATTTCCATGTGGAAGTTGCCCGATAAAGAGTCGGACTATGCAGTGTCGAGACTGTATAAAATCATCAAAGAACTGGCCGAAATGCAGTTAAGAGATAGAGCTTCTCTTCTGCAGTTTGTCATAGAGAACCTCAGGCTCCAAAGCTTAGGAGACGCTCCCGACAAGCTTGTTTCTACTACAATTCACAATGCCAAAGGACTTGAATGGCCCGTTGTGTTTGTGTGCAGCGTGAATGATCATACGTTCCCCCTGCAGATGTTTGTGAATTCACAGCATGACGTCGAGGAGGAAAGAAGAGTTCTTTACGTTGCCATGACCAGAGCCATTCAACGATTATACGTCACAGTGCCAAAATCCGGCCAGCCTCTGACTAAGCCTTCAACTTTTCGGCCGTGGGCATTCTACGCGAAACCCGCTGGAGAAACAGAGAACATTGTGCCCAAAAGATCGAGGTATTTGACCCCGGAAGTGATGAGACACTTTGAGGAACCAGAGAAATCTCACAGTAAGCGGGTTGGCGGCCAGACTTTGGCAGCGTATCAGGACATGAGAGCCAAGCATTCGCGGCTGTTTGAGATGCCGTCGTCGGCGAGAATCATCCGGTCGTTCTCGAGTCTGGCGAGGATGGTACGGTAGGAGAGGGGGAGACGGCATGTACCGGCAAATATATGGCATAATTACTCGAACGTTAGGGCCATATTCGATATTTTAGGCCATACCTCGATATGAACGTCATAACTCGAACTTTAAGGCGTTACTCGTTTCAAGAACGTTACTCGCCATTTAACACCGTCGCCCTTTAGCACTATTTAGCACCATTAGCCTTTAGCACATTTACACCTTCGCATAATCAAACCTTCGCATTCTTCGCAATTCCCCTCGCCCGTTTGGCAATCCCGCTCTTCGTCTGCAAGCTCTTTACGACCGTTTTATGCTCGTTTATCCATGGAATATCCACTTTGTCCATCTTAGATATTATATCATACAAAGCAGAAGCACCAGGAAGACCGTTCTTAAGCAGAATAAACGCCGTATCAATAGCATTGAGCTTGCTAGCTGAAGCCAGCTGTTCGGCCGATCCTGGCGGTAATTGGATCAATTTGAGCCCTGTGACAGCGCTAAGCAGCGGAAAATGGCCAGTTATAAGCGGCGAAGAAGCGTCTGAACGGCATACGAGAATCGCAAGTGGGGTTTCTTGTGTAATTTGCTCGTTGTTTGTCGATTTTACGCACTTTTCAGCTGCTTCGTTCACCTCGTTGAATCCAACGACCATATGGCCCTGCTTCACGCCTACAGATATAACAGCAGCTAGGATTTCCAGCATATTACGAGCGTCTTCGGCATCTACAGTGGGCCAATCTACTTTGCCAAACGGGCTTTCTAATATGGATTTATATACATGTTTACGGGTTGTTTGTTTTACGTTTTGGCTACGGTTTTGGTTGTGCTTAGCTTGGTTCGACATGATGGTAAGAGGAAGAAAGCGAAAGCACGAAGAAAGAACAAAAAAACACGAAGAAATTAAAAACTTCACAAACAAAGTAACTTAACATTAACATTAGAATAAATAGGTTGCATCACAATTGCAGTTTCGTCACGGGTTTTTCGGCTCCTCGCCGGGCTGCTTGCAGCTCCTTCTGTAGAAGCTCGATCTTCTCTCGAGCCCCGATCTGCAGCGCCTGTCGCTGCTCCTTCTCCTTGTCGTATTGCATCTTCATATCCTCGTAACGAGCTCGCCATATTCGCGCTTCGTCGGTCGTCGGCTGCGCGTTGATACGCATGTTGTCTACTTCTGACATGAGTAGTGTATCTACCATCCTAAGCTTGATTGCAACATGCTCGGGGGTTCCTTCCGGCAATCTCTCGAGATCTGCTGTGGTTCTGTCGGCCCATTCATGTCCCAAGGATGCTTCTAATGTCGAAATCAGCTTGGAAATGATACCGGAAGTGAACAGTTTGCCGGCCTTGATTCTCTTCTCGAGATCCTTCACCTTGGCCCTCTTCTTGTTATTTTCCCGTTCCAGCTGCGTATTTCGCTCCTGATTCTTGAACATCTGCTGGAAATGCTCGCTCTTGTTACTGGAATCCAACGACAAACTGTTGGCCTTCTTGACCATCTCGTCCATCTCGGAATTCAGCTCGCTGTTGCGGGTCTGGGCCCGTTGCAGCTCATGCTCTAAAGATACCACTCTCTCCTCCATTTCCGACGAAAGAACCCGAGTCCGTTTCAGTCCGTCCTTGGCCTCTGCTCGTAGTTTTTTGTTTTCTTGATCCAAGCTTTGAAGCTCGGATAATGCATCTGATACATGTTCAACCAGGCTTTTATCACCGAATCCAGGAATTGCAGGAGCCAGAACTTGTTTCAGTTGATCGCTCATGTTTTTAAATGCCATGTATGCGGAATATAGCTCTTCTCGATCGCTGCTGAGATCGTCATAGGCAGCAATCAGGTCATCGTATTGCCGTTTGAGCTCGGTACTGCCTTCTGCTTCCTCTTCTTTGCTGTCGAGATAATCGTTCAGTTCTCGGAATTTCTCAACCAGACGAGCTCTTGCAGCATCGGCCAGAACAACAATGTTAGTTAGCATTGCAATATAGCCAGAACCGTCTTTGGATGAAGCCCATGATCCAGATACACTGTCATATTGAGAGTAGAACTTCTTCAATACAACCTGGCATCTGGTTCCAGCTTCTTCGCTTGTATCCCAGTCTAGAATTGCCCGAGCAGTATTGTACAGCTCAAGAGCTACTGCTTTGAGATCGGTTTCGCTGTTGGCTGAATCAAAGTAGTCGTTTCCAGCAATAACGTTCTCAATAGCCCGATTCCGCTCGTCCCACGCCGATTCGACGTCGCCAGAGTAATACCGTGACGATCTCGAGGGATTTGACGGTATTCCATGAGGTGATATTCCATGAGGCGATATTCCATGCGGCGATATTCCGTGCGGTGATATGCCCTGCATCGGCGACCTCCGTGGAGACGCATTTCTATAGTGCGGAGTAGGAGAGTAACTTCCGCCGACTGGAGGCACCAAATCCGGCACGTTTCCGAAATGATACGACTCGGCAGCGCGCGAGGGGCCTCGTCGATACGGGCTTGTTGTGCGATAAGGAGAAGTGTCGGGCCCTTGGCTATAGTATGAAGCCCTGCTATTATTGTCGATAGATCTCTTGAGATAATTCACCAGGTCATGCAGGGCCAGGTTCTCCTGCTTCAGCGTGTCGTTTTTATGCTCGATGTCGATTGAATCCTGCGATTTGTCGTCGGGGGTCGCAGCAGCAGCGTATTTGGCCTGATCGTCGTCGAACTTGATGTTTTTCTTCCTGAGCAACTTCTCGTACTCGCGCACTTTGATTCGCAGGTTCAGGTTCTCCTGCTCGTTGGACTTTTGCACGCGTTCAGCCAGTCGAATGCCTGATTTGGCGACCGTTGACGGCGGATTCCAGCTGTGAGAAACCCCGTTGGCAACCGGCGTCTCCAGGGCCGATTCCGCAGCGTCGTCGTCGTCCGAGTCGAGATACTCGCGGTATGTGCGGTCGCGCCGGCTTTTGGCAGCGTCAGTACGAGGAGTTTGAGGTTTATCGGGAGGAGGTTCATCACTACGAGGATCATGACTACGACTATCTGAAATACTACGACTATCTGAAATACTACGAGAACTATCTACTCCAGCCTGCTCCGTCTCCTTGTCCGTCTTGCCGTCTGTCGGGTCCCCCACGTCCTTGGCGGAGACTGTCATGTTACAGTTACAACAACTGAGTGGTAAACAGTGAACTAAACAGTGAAACAACAAGATGATTCTTATGGGAAAAAAAGGGGAAATATTCACCACAGAAAAACACACAAAATCGCCCCAAAACACACATCGCTGTTTTCTACAAGTCCCAATCTATAAACCCAGGCCGTTGTCAAATTAAATAAATACGAGCGTTTTCCGTCGGCTACTCGTCAAACCTATAGAAATCTATATATCCAGCCATTGTCAGGCAATTATGCAATTATTCCACTAAACTTCCTAAAGTAACGCATCCATAGTGCAACAAATACACATGGCCGCCAAGCACCCCATCAGGCAGGCCTCTCCGGAATCATCATATCGCTGCTGCTGAACGTACACGGGCTGCTGCGGGTTCCCGTACGCCTGAGGCCCATATCCTGGCTGTCCCGCATTGTAATATTGTCCTCCGTAGCCTCCGCCGTACTGCGGTTGGTTCATAGGCGGCCCGTAGTTGGGGTAGTTGGGCTGATATCCTTGTTGATAACCGGGCTGCGCATAGGCGGGCTGCTGCGGGTATCCGCTATACCCCTGATTATAGTCCGGGGGCGCGTTCAGGGGATTCTGACCTTTATTCATTTCTTCCGGCCGGCTTTACCAAGAAATCCAAGTTATGCAAGAGTTGGAAAAAAATAGCGCCCCAGCTCAGCCGACATGCATATATGGAAATAACGTCATGGGCGGGGTTCGAACTCCCGATCAGACATCACATGGGCAGGTGGGGTTTTGCCGAACGAAGAAGAGCTTATGGTATAATGCTTATGGTATAATACAGATAGGCTCATAAAAATATCCATCCCTCATTCTATTCTCCAAAAAAATCGGTTAAATCTCTTTGTAAAGCGTGTCATCCTTATGCAGGGGCCATGCTGATCTTCTCTGTATCGTTTCAAATTGACCAAATGTCCCAAAGGGACACAAAGAAACGTTGTGGCGATCTTTTATAGGTGGTCCCGGGCAGCCGTGCATCGGCCCAATTAGGAAGTCTCTTTAGACTTTGACTTCTATAACCGTATCTGATTTAAGCTTATTTGGTAAATATCATGGCTTGATGATATATCAAATAAATCAATCGCATTAATGTTTCCATTCTTCAGGGCATTTTTCCAAATATTATGCTTCAAGTGATACCATCTGCCAGATGCTCAGTCGGGCTATCCTGCCCCAAATCGTATATTACAACCTAAATCGTATATTCCAACCCAATTAAGCCCAGCATGACATCTCCATAATTAATCAACTTCATGCCGTTCACAATAAACTTTATGCCATTCTTCAGGACATTTCCACGTCTTGTTTCTATATTCATGCACTCTCTACACGGCATAATAATGCACAGGCCCATAATATGCCTGCAACGACTTAATAAGAGCCCGGTCCTGCAACAATCCTTTCTATTAGAATTTTCCGTTATTGTCTTTTCTTGAATTCAATACTTGAAAGGCATAATTGGAAATATCTCCGCTGTATAAATAGACACAAGGTATACAGCCCTGAAGCACAATCCTTGACACCCTACTGTTCATTACACCTTTTTCTTTCAAAAATTATCCTCCCTTTCTATCATGTTGTTTTTTCAATCTGTTCACTCTGTTATAATTTCTGCAATATTCCTAGCTCTGTCTGCTCAATGTTTTGATTCCTTTGACTATCAGCATGACAAGGTACGAGGCCTGAATCTCGGTGGTTGGCTCGTCCTCGAGCCTTACATGACTCCCTCCTTGTTTGATCAGACTAATAATTTGGGTCATGATCCTGTTGACGAATGGCATTTAGCTGAGAGTTATACGGCCAAGCATGGACAAGCAGCTACCCAGGCGTTTTTGCAACAGCACTGGTCGACTTTTATAACCGAAGAAGACTTTAAATTTATAAAATCCACTGGAATCAACTTGGTGCGAATTCCTGTTGGATACTGGGCTTTTAAGACATATCCTGGAGATCCCTATATTCAGGGCCAAGAGGAATACCTGGCCAAATCCCTGCATTGGGCTCGAAACCAAGGACTCAAAGTATGGATTGACTTCCATGGACTTCCTGGAGGCCAAAACGGCTTTGATAACTCGGGAATTCGAGACCAGGTTGGATTTCTTCAGGGAGATACAGCCAGAGAAGCTGTGAAAATATTGAAGGAGATTGGCCTAAAATACGGCACTCCAGAATGGCAGGATGTTGTTGTAGGCATCCAATTGGCCAATGAGCCGTTTGGACCCCGATTGAACTTGTATGAACTTGAGCAGTTCTATCGAGATGGATATCATGAGATTCGAAACGACAACATCACGACGCCAATTGTGCTTCACGATGCGTTCCAACCGCTGAATTTCTGGAATGGAAAATTCAATTTGCCTGAATATCACGAGGTTCTTATGGACAAGCACCATTATCAGGTGTTTACGGCGACCGTCGGCCAAGATGCCAATGGGCACATTGCCGATGCCTGCAAGTTCGGCAAAGAAGTGCAGACGGAAGATCTTTGGAAAGTCGTTGGAGAATGGTCTGCGGCCTTGACTGACTGTGCCAAATGGCTGAATGGAGTGGGTCGAGGCACGCGATACGAGGGCCAATTGGACGGAATTGGAAAAACTGGAGATTGCGGTATAACTAGCAACAATATCAGTTCATGGTCAGATGAGCGAAAACGAGATACGAGACGGTTTGTCGAGGCCCAATTGGACTCGTATGAGCAGACGAATGGGTGGATCTTCTGGAGCTACAAGACGGAAGATGCAGCGGAGTGGGATTACCAGGCGTTGGTTAAAGCCGGGATATTTCCGCAGCCGTTGGATGACCGAAAGTATGGTAGACAGTGTAATTTCGAAGGATAGAGGATATAGAAGAGGATGGTTGTTGATAGTTGAATTTTTGAATTTTTTACGAATTTTTTTTGAATTTTTTTTGGCAGTTTTTATCAAGATATACTTGAAACCGCAATGTGGTATGATTCATCACATGAAAAACGCACTAAGAATACGACGAGTTTAGCGTGGGAAAGCAAAAAAGCAGCGGTAAAAAAGCAGCAGTACATAATAAGTAAGGTATAAACATTAACAATAGCAGTACCCATGTAAATTAATGCCTTTTTTAAAGCCCTTATCTCACTTGTCTTAGACAAAGAAAAGAAATATCTAGCAACGGTTGCTCATAGGCATGAAAATACCATTCCGATGCCCGCACAAAGAACAAACAACACAATTAACTAGACAAAATAAATGGTAGAGCATTCACAAAGAATTCTAACAATAGTTCCTAATTGGGCTAATGACTTGCATGCCAAGACTGCAGCGTCGCGTAAAAGTAGCAACCCTATTAATAGGAATGGGTTCGGAATTGCGTTGGCAAACCTCCTTTGGGGAGCATTTGACGATGGGTTCCAGGGTAAATTGGTCAAGGCAGCAAACATGGGAGGGAATAAAATGGGCGGCCGAGGCAGGATATTATGGAGAGGGGAAAAGCACATGTAATTTAGCGCATGGAAGGGAATCTGTTTACGCGGGGCTTCATTTGGAGATATTTTTGTTTGCGGACAAAGCATTGCATACCGTAGTTGGAGTCGCAACAACGTGCCCATTGCAGTGAGGGAATAAGATAAGGTACAAGGGTGGAAGAATACAATATGAAGTTAGATATGATTCAAAATATACTTTGTATGTCTTCTTCTCATCTCTCTCTCCTCTCCTCCATCTTTCTTCCTGCCTGTTCCCTCTTTACCCCCTACTCTCTTAGGCAACACCCACTTTGTTTAGTATTCCCGTTTGCTTGGCCGTGTACCTAGAATTTATTTTTTTGGGGGCCCAACCACCTATTTATTTAAGGTTACAATTGATCAGAACAACGGAGATGGTCATGAAAAGGCTGGTTAAAAGGCAGGATAGGAGATAATTGGTAAATAGACAGTGCAATATATGTAATTCCTAATAAATATTCCGTTTCTCTTCCATTCCCTCTCCTCTTTGCTCCAACTCCCCGAGAATGCTTCCATGATGACCAGGGTGGGTAACCCCAAAAGAAACGGCAAATATGCAGTCGGATATTTATATTGCTGCTTCGGTTTATAAATGAGACGTCGGGCACCCAAGAAAAAAAGCCAAAATCCGGCACAAATTCGTACTTGTTTTTTCTCCTTTAGACCCCTCAGGCTGACTACCTGTGTATTTTCTTGTATTTTCTCCCGTTTATAAACTTGTACTTTATTTGCTCCGCCATGCAGATTCTTTCGTTATTTGTCGCGGCCTTGTCGATTTGCTCCATCTCGGCTGCTCCGGCGGCCAAGCGCTCCGTCAAGCGAGACGGCTCGTACCTGAGCTTCGACTACGGCAATGAGAAGGTCCGAGGCCTCAATATCGGCGGTTGGTTCGTCCTCGAGCCTTATATCAATCCTTCCATGTTCGAGTGGTGGCCTAGCGCCGGAATCGAGACGCCGGTCGACGAGTACCATTTTGCTCAGAAGTACACTGCGCTGCACGGCAAGGAGGCCATGGAGGCGTACTTCAACAATCATTGGGCCACTTGGATCGCCGAGAGCGACATTTCCTACATTGCCTGGACCGGCATCAACTTCCTGCGTATCCCCATTGGCTACTGGGCGTTCCAGCTGCAGCCTGGCGACCCCTATGCGCAGGGCCAAGAGCAGTACCTGGTCAATGTGCTCAATTTGTGCCGACAGTACAACCTGACTGTGTGGCTTGATGTTCACGGAGCTCCTGGCTCGCAGAACGGCTTCGATAACTCGGGTTTGAGAGACCAGGTCCAATGGCAGTGGGGCGACAACCAGCAGGTGACTCTCGATGTGCTCAACTATCTGGCTTCTACCTACGGTGGAGGTGACTGGGACGACGTTGTGGCAGGAATTGAGCTTGTTAACGAGCCTTTGGGCCCTGCCTTGAACATGACTACTCTGAAGCAGTTCTACTACGATGGCTTCTCCACTGTGCGAGATGCCGGCTCCAACACTGCCGTTGTGATCCACGACGCATTCCAGCAGCTCGGTTACTGGGACGACTTCATGCAGCTCCCCGACTGGTGGAACGTCGTGCTAGATCACCACTTTTACCAGGTCTTCTCCGTCCCCGAGCTCCAGCGAACCATTGACGAGCATGTCCAATTTGCCTGCCAGATTGGACCTCAATTGCGAACCGAGTATCTGTGGCGTGTCTCTGGTGAGTGGTCGGCTGCTCTAACTGATTGTCAAAGCATGGTTAACGGTGTTGGACGAGGATCTCGATTCCAGGACGGCTACGACGGTGCCCCATACATTGGAAACTGTGGAGACATCTCTGACATCAGCACCTGGTCTGAGCAGCACAAGCAAGACACCAGGCGATTCATTGAGGCACAGCTAGATGCATATGACCAGGCTGGAGGCTGGATTTTCTGGAACTACAAGACAGAAAACGCCCCAGAATGGGATTATACACAGCTGGTAGAGAATGGACTGTTCCCTCAGCCGTTGGACAGCAGACAGTATCCTAACCAGTGTGGATATTAGATAATATCTATGGTTGAGTGAGATGAGATATTGCGGTATCCTAACTGGATATTAGATACACTATCCTACTGATATTAGATACTCTATCCTACTGATATTAGATCCTACTGGATAGATATTTACTGATATTTACTGAATGTTAGCGGGTACAACTATCGATGACTGGTATCCTGATAAAAGCTTGTTAATTGGTATCATGGCATTGATAGTTATGATACATAATGTGTTCTATAGTTATTTACATCTGAGCTGATATAGCGTCAATATATTGATTTACGACTGAGTTTACGAATTAACAGTAATCACTGAGCAGTTTACTGCGAAGTGAGGACGTCAATGTACGAGGTGAGCATTATACTGTACAAGGCTGTACGAATTAATAGTAATCACTGAGTATTCTACTGCGAAGTGAGGACGTCAATGTAGGATATTTTACGTATTAATAGTAATCACTGAGAATTATATTGCGAAGTGAATACGTCAATGTTCGAGGAGTTATACGTATATACTGCTCAGTGCGTACGTCCATGTACGAGGACGTTTTTGGTATTATGCGGAATATCGACGGAAATGCTTAAAAAAATCTTCAGAAAATCTCCAAAAATTACCATAATCTCCAGAAATCTTCGAAAATCTCCAAAATTACCAGAAATTACCAA
This sequence comes from Casaregolazyma suthepensis, assembly GCA_030568895.1. Lineage (NCBI taxonomy): Eukaryota > Fungi > Ascomycota > Dipodascomycetes > Dipodascales > Trichomonascaceae > Casaregolazyma > Casaregolazyma suthepensis. Next base: position 166,124 of record JAJMJB010000017.1, read on the forward strand.
AATCTTCAGAAATCGTTCAAAATCTCCAGAAATTACCAAAATCTCCAATTTACCAAATACCACCATCAAACCTCATTATCATTATCTCTACTCATGTCTCCTTAAATACCCGAGTCTCCCCATCCAGCACATTCAGCCCATGGCTATTATCAACAATCGCCTGTCTGTACTTCCCTCTACTTCTCACCAGATCCTCGTTCATGTCTGCCTCCTCGCTGTATATCTTCGAGCTGACAGGATTATCCCTCGTATCCAGCTCTGATAACTGCTCCAAAGTCCGGATAGTTTTCAGCAAAACCTTAAACCAATCCTGATCAATATGATTTCCTCGTAGATCTAGTGAAACCAGCTTAGGAATCGCCATTAACGGACTTGTATCACGGATCTCATTATGGCTCAAATCCACCACTCGTAGATTACAGCATCTCTCGTTGAAGTTAACTGGCAGTTGCTTGAGTCCACAATATGACAAATCCAGTAAGTGCAAATTCAAGAAAAACTCGTCTCCAAAGGCCAGGTGCCGTATAGGCGTGTGGCCGATTCGAAGTCGTTGCACTTCACAGAGACTCGTGAACAGAGATTCCGTTCCCTTGGCGAACTTCTTGCCGTGATATCGCATGGAAACAGACCGCAGACTCTTCGGAGTATAGTCGTCCTTGAATTCCGTCAAATCGCCGTTATTGTCGCTCTTGAGAACTTGCAATCTGTTCATAGTCTTCAGGTTCAGCTGAGTGATGCGAGGGCAGTTATTAATGGATAGTTTGAGCAAACTTTCCGATCCATCACTACTGAACAGCTGCAAGTTGCTGTTATTATCGAGATACAACTCACGCAGACTGCACTTGTCGTTTCCTATGCCGATTACTGAGGAAATAGCTTGGTTTCTCATCAGACTCAATGACGACAGATTCGGCCAGTTCATACTCTTCAAATCCACCACTCCTTCGATCTTATTATCGTCCAGATTGAGCTTTTGCAGACTAGAAAGCTCAGTTAAGCCATCGAATGATTTGATGTTATTATTGGCGAGATTGACTTCTCTGAGATGAGAAAGAGGTTTCAAAAAGTCGCAAGAAACAAGGCCATTTCCCGACAAATTAAGCACTTCCAGATTGACTAGGCGGTGAAACTGCGAGCCGAGATCATCGATTTGGTTGTTTGCCAGATTAAGTACTCTCAGGCTCGGAGGAAGTCCCTGAACAAACTGCACCTTTCCATCGGGGGCATCCAGCACTTCCAGATAAGGATGCGACTTGCCTACCCAGGCCGTAGTGACGAGCCGATCGTTGGGCGGGATAGTCAGATACTGAGATTCTCGCTGACGTCCATCGGAGTCGAATGGTATGATGCGAACGGTTTCACCGAGAGCACGAGAGAACGAGGCCTGAACCACAGAAATATTAGTCACATTCGGAGACCCGTACATGGACGTGTCATTGACGCCTCTTGCCGGCATTACATTGTATTGAGACACTTTGCGGCCGCTGTTATTGAGCATGACTGAGCCGGAAGAAGATCCCATGCTGCCGTAGATGACACTTTGCATTGACTGTGAGCTTGAAGTGACCTCATATAGACTCTCATTAACCTGCGATTGCGATGCCATGTACATGTCAGATCTGGTCATGTTCATAGTATCATCAGGCCGAGAGGTCTTGGAGTAAGCTAGCTTGGAAGTTTGACCTTCGTCGAGATCAGAGATTTCACTCAGCACATTGTTCTCGGGCTCCTGCTCAGGAATCTCCTGGATTGAGTTGTACGAAAGCATGCCGGACTTCTGCGTGACATTTCCCGAGGCTGCGTACAGAGTCGAGGAACCAGACCGTTTTCTCCACTGTCCTTCTTTGGGGTCGAATTCCATGTCGTGCTCCTTACTGAATTGTGTCTGGTTTGCTGCAAAGTACTGCGGAGTGATTTGTTTCATTCGAGGATGTTCCTTGGACACTGGGGGTTGCATGGAAGCTGGAGGCTCCGGTGCAGGCTCAGGCTGCGACTCTCTGACGGATTCTCTAATAGACAGGTTCTGAATGCTTGACTGTGCACTGTCTGTGTAGCTGCTAGAGGACTCGTCGTAAGTAGAGAAGTTTTTGCGGATTTCCTCGAAAGAATCCTGGGCACTGGAGACGTCGGAAGACGAGATGTCGGAGGTCGTCAGCTCAGCACCTTCCATGTCCCTGTAGCTCGGTTCCATGCGCTTTTTGATCTTGGCAAGAAGGATATTGGCATCATTGACGTAATCCTGCGAAGTGACGTCTTTCTTGGTATCTGCAGGCTTGGGTTCGGCTAGAAGAGTAGAGATAGATCCACGGGCTGTAGATCCACGGTCTGTAGAACGGACGGTGGAACGGCCTGTGCTTGTTCCTAAGGTAGAAGCAGCGGAGTCGAAGGAGTAGAGAATGCCCTCGAGCTTGGCCTTGGTGGGCGTATCGTGGTGTCCGAAGATATTGAGGGGGGGTTGTTTGGAGGGGGGTTTATCGGGGTGCTGTTGATCAGAGAGATGTTTATCGGAGAGATGTTGATCAGATAACAACTGTTGATCAGATAGCTGTTTATCAGAAAGAAGCTGTCGCTCAGATAGAAGCTGTTTCTCAGATAATTGTTGCTCAGACAATTGATTATCTGATAATTGTTTATCTGATAGAAGCTGTTGCTCAGAGAACTGTTCTTTCTCAGATAATTCTTTCTCAGATAATTCTTTCTCAGATAATTCTTTCTCAGATAATTCTTTCTCAGATAATTCTTTCTCAGATAATTCTTTCTCAGATAATTCTTTCTCAGATAATTGTTCCTCAGATATTTGTTGATCAAACAGCTCCTTCTCAAACAACTCTTCACCAGACAGCTCCTTCTCAAACAATTGTTTACCCCCCTCTACCTCCTCGTCCTCCATAATAGCCGTCAGCTTCGTCGACCCCGCAAGAGGCTCAAACATGTTTTCCAGCGACGTTTTCTTGGCTGGAGACGACCGCAGCTGCAGGTTCCGATTGACGGCTCGTTTCCACTCAGGGGTCTTTTTGACGTCCTGAACCTCGATCTTCGTAGTATCAAAGTCGAATCCTAGAGACCCCGTAGAGGCTATACGAGCAGAATCGTCCATGTCAGGGTCATTGAAGGGGGAATCCGGCATATGAGGCGAATCGGGCATATGAGGAGAATCCTGGCTAATCCACGGGTCTCCAAGGTCATTCAAAAACTGCGACAAATCTCCGCTAGCTTTATGATATTTCTTTTGAGAATAATGCAACAACAAGTTCCTATCGGCCGAGTTTTTGCGGCCATTCATTGTTAGTTAAAGCGGGTGCAAGTTGGAAAGATTTTTGAGGGTTTGTTGATAAGCTTTGTTTACATGTGGTTGCCGGGGCAACGGCCACTATAAACATTTTGCTCGCCCTGTAAACAAACAGCCTAGTTTCAAACCACCACCCCACGCAGAATGAATGATCAGTTCAATTATGCTGGCATGTCGTATGCTGAGATGGAGAGCATGCTTCTGCCGAGCCTTGTAAACGACGACGAGGACCAGGGCCGCCAGTCGTACAACGAGCTCTTCTCGGGCTGGATAGACTCCAGTGCTCGGCTTTCGTCGACTCCCGGGCGAAATGCATTTGCAACGGCCGTCACGGAGTACTCGCCGCTCAATATAGCCAAGGTCGAGGCGCTGGCCAGGCAGCTGGATACCGACGTGGAGCCGTACTTGAGTTCCACGGTGCTGCCTCTCAAGGGTTCAGAAGAGGATCCTCTTATTTATAATTTCACTCCTTATGACAATCTGCTGTATTCGCAGGCTCGTCCCAAGGCAAATGACCCCGATAAGGAGAATATGGTCCATCCGGCATGGTCCACGCCTACCAAGGACCTCAGTGCAGCCGTTAATACCCCCAGCACGGTCGTTCTGTCGTCGGCACAGCGTCAAGACACGGTTTTACGGCAAAGAGCAGGCTATGGCAACTCGCAGACGCCGATTCGGGCCGTCAAAATGAGCAGTTTTACCAAACTTATTGCTGAGGCTTCCGATACGTCGCCGGCCAAGGGCAAGTTCTTCAATCGGACGTTGCCGGCCAATTCTTTGCCAAGCAACAATTTACCTGCAAATAGAACCTTGTCAGCACCGTCGGCTAACACTACGTCGCGCCCTATGGTGTCTAGCATGTCTTCGTTCCAGGTTCATTTGAACAATTCGGCTTCGACGAGCCAACAGCATAAGAGGGAGAGATCGGCCATAACGAAGAAAACTAAGAAACCACGAGGAGCTAGGAAGACCAAGTCGCTGAGCAGTAATGTGGAAGGGGTGCTGGGGGAGATGGGGAGGAGTGCATAGGGGGGGTACGTAGGATAGATCGTTCATTATATATTATCATGGTGGTGCTAGTAGTCTGATTTTAGTGCTGGGCTTAGTAGTAGTGTACTTAGTATTACTAGTGTATCTAGTATTGCTAGTACCTAGTATTGCTAGTACTTAGTAGTGCTAGTGTACTTATTATTACTAGTACTTATATTCCTACTGTTCCTTTTATTAGTGTAAACTATCTGAATTAGTGCTCACTAACTGGGAATTAAGAATTTCACTGAGATCTAAAGTTTAAGTAGTCTTAGAGCTAATATAACATATATACCAATCAATTAGCGGAGAAAGCAAGAAAACTAAAAATAAAAGTATCACAATATAGATAAAAATCATTACAGAACCCAATAAAAATAAAATAAACAAAAAATAATCAATGCATCCCCCCGTTTCATCTCCCCCCTTCGCTCTCTCTTATTAAACCCAGCCGTACGTCCTCTCCGCCAATCACACATTTTTGATTTTCACTCTCTTCAACTTAACAACCAAATGCTAAGAAACACAACACGGCAATTTGCATCGACTCCGATGCTTGCACGCGGCCTGAAAACGGCCCGGGCTGCTCAGGCTTCGTTATCTCCAATGCCGACCGATTATCCATTGCCCAGTGACCAGAAGAATAGCAGTGCTTTGGACTATACGCTTACCACAGTAGATGCAGTTGCAAATTGGGCTCGACAGGGCTCGTTCTGGCCCGTGACTTTCGGCCTGGCATGCTGTGCAGTAGAAATGATGCATGTTTCGACTCCAAGATACGATCAGGATCGTCTAGGAATCATTTTCCGAGCCTCTCCTCGACAAAGCGATTGCATGATTGTAGCTGGAACTCTAACAAATAAGATGGCTCCTGCTTTACGTCAGGTATACGATCAGATGCCGGATCCTAAGTGGGTGATTTCGATGGGTTCATGTGCAAATGGTGGAGGTTATTATCATTATAGTTATTCGGTGGTCCGAGGATGCGATAGAATAGTGCCGGTGGACGTATATGTTCCAGGATGTCCACCTACAGCAGAAGCACTCATGTATGGAGTTTTTCAGCTTCAGAAGAAGATTCGAAATACAAAGATTACGAGGATGTGGTATAGGAAATAAGTGTTGTTTGCGGTCGGAGATGGGATAGCATAGAGGTTGAGATATTGTTTGTGGAGGAGGATGATGGATGAACAGTATTGAATAAAAGTATATAATTCGTAATGGAATTGTGGAAGGAGAAAATGGGAATTAGGTGTAGGTGTATTCGTGTCCGTGTTCTATGCTGTATAGTGTACACTAGTAAGCATGCCAGAGTGTGTACATTAGATACGATATCGGAAAAAAATATTGTAAATTGCAAATTCCAACTGGAAATTCCAATCAGCTTATTCATCAAATTGATAACTCGTAGCTTAAATCCAAATTCCTTTAATTCCATCAAATGGTACTTCAACCTCCAATATACGGTAATAACACACTCCTACGCCTGACCATTACAATTACAAAATAAAACAATAAACTAATCTCATTCTTCTCCTCTCTATTCGCTACTCCCCCTCCATACACTCTCACCTCGTCTTTTCGCTGCAAAATTCAACTGTCCTGACGTTCTATATGCAACATATCCAACTGTCATTGGAAACAAAGCAAATGCAAATAACAGAAAAGTGCTGTTTTTCCTGTTGAAGAAGAAGGTTTTACGGAGATTATTACGCATATCTGGAATTATTAGAAATTTCGGTATTCTAGGTCGACGGCCTAGTAGACTTACCTCCATAGGTATCTATAGCTTTATCATGGATGAGGGCTGGAATTAGAGCTTATACTGGTGTCATTAATACAATCATTTTTACTTACGATGATAATGTTTTCCAGCCATTTTGAACAACAAGAGTTTTGTACAATATAAAATCAAGTAAAAACTCAAGTCTTAATTCTTAAGTTAATTCTCAAGTAAAATACCACTAGCATTCCCTCCCAACGCCTTTTGCTGTGCTTAGCAAAGTCCCGAATAACATATCTGAGAGTTATGATTGGATAGATGGCATGACATACAACAACCAAGATATAAAAATACAGTAACTGCTTTTCTTTCAAATTACATATGCTATGGCTACGCTTCTCCGAACAATTCTTCTTTAAGAGTGATGCCCAATTCGTCTCTGATAGGCTTAAGTTCCTGTAAATATTGATCATACTGTTCCTTTGATTCCACCTTATGACGGAGACCTATAAATTAGTATCAATAGTTTCTCTCTATCGTTTCTCTACCCACCCTCAAATACTCGGCTAGCCGTCGCATAGTCATTCACCCGTCGTGCTGCATGAAGAGCCTTCTCCAGGACGGCCGGAGCTGGCACCAAATCGTACGAAAACACATTGTTCAGCACCCGTTGCACCTCAAACAAGTCGTACGCCTCGTCGAATTCCTTTTCGTATCTAGCTGTGAATTCTTCAAACGTTTCTTCGTCATGTTCACTGGAATAATTACGTACAAACGGGCTTCCACGTCCAACCATGGAACCTACAACTCCCCGGTTCACGGCAAGAGCTGGGCGATTGACGGCCATGCCTCGGCCAAGCGTCATGCTTCGGGCTATTCCTAGTGATCGCAACGTGAAAGACATGGTAAATGACGGGATTCTATGTCGAAGGGGCTTTTAATCGTTGCAAAAGACGATGGGAAAAAAACTTGTATGGGGTGATAAAACTTGAACCAATTACAAGAGGGTAAAATCTAACGAGGAGGGCACGGAGAGCCACGGAGCGCAAGGAGGGCGTTTTTGGGGAGTTTGGCGGTATTTACGGTATTGAGGCGGATAGACAGAATAGCTTTTATTTAACTGGTTTTTAGCGGTCGTTGTGGGGTTGTTGTTGGTGTATTTGTTAGTTGTTGTTCGATCAATCCATAGTGAGTGAACGTAGCTTAGTTTAACAAAACGTAGTTTAACAAAACGTACTTAGCAAAAAGTAGTTTAACAAAACATAGCTTAACAAAACATAACTTTCTAAGTACAGCATTGATTTATGGAAAACTTATTCTACGCAAGTCATCTCTATAATCGAAACATTCTGTATTTCTCCAAATCCAATAATTAATACCATTCCATACCATACCATTAATGCATATCAATATCTTATCTTATTAACTGTGCTGACTGTTATCTCTCCTTCGTCAACTTCAGCCATAAACTCCCTCAATTCTCAATCTCATCTCCCCGAATAGTTAATCACTCATTTCCTCCCGAATAGTTAATTATTCTCATGCATTCCTCCTCCCCCTACCGTACTCCCTTCTCCTGCAGCCACTGCTCCACCCCACTAAACGCCTCCAAATTAAGCGCCTCGTCAAGAAAACTCGTCTGGTTCGGAAAATCCGAAAACATGTTCAAAAATACATCCTCACTCAGAGCCGGCACTTCTCCCATAGCCATATTCTCCTCATGTCTAGTACTATCTTCCATGTTTGTATCCATACCATTCCCCATCATGCCCCCATTCATACCGCTGTACACTGGTAAACTGCTTGCTTCTTGCTTCGTTTGTCTAACCTGTGGCCCACTCTTCACCGGAACTTGCTGCTGCAGTTTCTCCAAACTATGGAATATGTTACGTCCCATAGACCCCATGGCTCCTGCAACCCACCAAGTGTCCGCCATTCCCTCCAACAAAGAGCACGTATCTTTCCATCCAAGTCCTGTTTCCGAGTCCCATCGAGGATATGTCCGTAAAAATACAGTCAAAGTCAATGATAGTGAATAAGGAATCAAAGGCAGCGGAGGTAAAATGCTCGAGTACTTGATAATTCGCAGCATTGTTCCTGCTGTCGACAATAATAACTCGTCATCCTTGCTGTGGTGAATTGGATTTTCCGGTGGTATATCATTCTCATGTGAAAACCCATTTTCATGCGGAGGCGGGGTCTTCAATGTAAAATAATCCTCAAGTGTTTGTTCAATCGACGGCGATGGCAATCCTCCTCGAAGTCTCAATCTTTCTTCGGCAAGAACCATAGTCAACGGTGTATACATGGTACCGATAGTACGAGGCCCATAATTGCCCTGTCGTCGAAATCTTCGTGTAGGCCCTGCAGACAAAAAGCCTCCGTCGTCATCGTCATCTCCCATATCCGACTCCATTCTCTCAATCTTAATATCCGGCTCGATTTTAACATCCACTTCCTCCTGTTTAGTAGCTGGTGTCAACCCACTGTCTTCCAACACCACTGGTTCCTCCGGTAAACTATCTTCCAAGTCTAGACGCTTGTGTGCCAGAATAAATGATATATAGTGTAAAAGAGCCCGGAATGCATTATTTGGATTAGCACTGTCGTCCCCAATAAACAATGCATCCACCTCTGGGGGAATGGCCGCGCTGTCCTCTGAAACCCGTCTTGGCCGATACAAATAAATAACCTTCTCTAGCATGCCACACGACTCAATCAGTCGAGATAACTCCACATGTTCGTCCTGAGAAATGACACTAATGCCCATATCTTCACTGTTGATAATGAGTGGCCGGGCATTGACACAGCCACTGATTCGATCCATGCACCAGATACTCCACCACAGTTTCTTGAGATCCACCTTATCTACAAAGGGTCTTTCGTGATGTATTCCAAGAGAAATCGCATAATGTATGGCCATTTCCAAATCGGCGCACGAGTTCTCCAGACCGTCAGGCCCTTCGCTATGCAGAGACAACAGGGCGTAAATTCTCACCAAAGTCAGTCTATCTTTCTCGACTTCTGCAAACAACAAAGCACGTATTTTCTCCGCTGTGTTGGCGCAAAACTGCCGCACAGACTCCGATCCCAGGTATTGTCGTGCTCGGGGATGTCGTGCAGCAACCAGCAGAACGGCATGAAGCAGAATAGTCGGTGCCTGGCCAATATCATGCAGCTTGACAAAATGGTCTCTGTCAAGAAGAGGAAAGAGCGAGTCGACGCTTTCGCAGTACAGCTGAATGAGGGAGTTTCGATTCTCCCGCAGGGGCATGCTGAACGCACTGATTGCCGACAAGTACGTATGCAAATGGGGACTCAGACGCTGCTGCGACTTGGCACCTTTGACCCACATGCCGATATTCTCCCGATCCACCTTTGACGCCTGTTTCGGCGTGCTGGGCAGGTTGTACTTGGGCAGTTTGGCCTGCCATTCCTTGAGGCTTAGGCCGGCTTCACGGTCCACAAACGAGCTGGAACGCTTGTGAGTCTTGCTGCTGCTGCCGTTGACCTCGCTGATGGTGCCGCCCATTGAGCCTAGACGCTCGTTAGCGCCGCCAATCGACCCCAGGCGCTCGCTGAGTGCTCCATCCAGCATGGGACGACTGACCTTTGATCCTTCCTGATAACTGGCAGCTCTGGGGCCCAACGAGGGCCTGGCGACCGGAGGAGCAGACGAAGCGGCCGAGCTCGACGCCGAGGAGTCGCCCGTGAAAGAGGTCGTCCGTTTAACCGCCGGGCGGCTGAACAGGCTCTGGCGAGCAAGGTTATCGTAGCGGGGAGTCTCCTTGACGGGCAGCTTGAAGTCCGGGACCAAACTACACATGATTTCGGCCTTTTCGCAGGGCTCGCAGCGGACGGAATCTACGGGGAAATCACAGCGTTTCTGGGGGGGTTAACACGGCGGCTAATACCGATCTCGTCTACTTACCCTGCGTCGCTTGCATTGCTCACATGCCTTTAAAGCGCGTTTCCGCCTTCGATATCCTTCATCATTGGCAGGGAATACAAACATATTCTACGGGAAACAACGGGTGTGGGGTTGTGTTTGAGTTATATTGACGGGAGGGAAGAAAGGAAAAACTCCTCCGGGGTTGGAAATTATGAGTGGGGGAGGGGGGGTGATGAGAAATGCACCAAAACACCACCAGGGTAGGGCAACGCCGGCAAAGGCTGCAAAGAAGACATGCGGGACCGGAGGTTTAATTTGATTGGCAGGGTTTTGCTCGGAGCGGGCTTTCCGTTGGTTCCGTTTTAAGAACCTGGGGTAACCTGATGCAATTACCCAATGTGGATGTGAGGACCAAATAAGCTTTGAGGCGGGGTAGGATATAAGGAGCATAAAAGCTAGTGCGTACTGTACCATGGCATACGTGTAATATACCGTACTGTCATATCGTATGCCATACCATACTGCACCGCCATCCTCGTATATCCTACCCTTCCCCTCCCCTCCCCTCCCCTGCCTACCCATTCCGCTCCATCAACACGGCTGTAGGCGCCTCGATGATCAGAAACCCTCCGTAATGCCCCCCTGATCCCAGTCCCCCTGAAATAAATATCCTGCTGTCATGGTACTCTACCTTATGGAAGCATTGTCCCGAAACCTGCAACCCGTAGACCTTGATGGTATTCCATATCTTCTTGCTGATAGACAGCTTGGTTAGAGCACAGGTGGACTTTTCCCCGTCGTATCCACCCACCACGATCAGATGATCTCCAATGATGCAAGACGCATGAAGACTGCGTTTGTAGATGTCGGGCTCGGTGCTTTGCTGTGACGTTTCTGGCAGCGATGTTCGGCTTTCTGGCAACGACGTTCGAGAATCCGTCAGGGTCATCTGGGAGTCCTTTATTTTAGACCCGATATGAGTCCATTTCCGGTCGTCAAATCCAAATATCCATGCGTCTCCATATACTCTCGAATCGACTCCTGTTCCTCCGTAGATGATCATGTTTTTTCCGCCGTTGATGGAATGGGCTGTATGAAACGCACGCACCGACGGCCTTGTGTAATCAGCCAGAGGAACTCTCTGGAAACTCAGCTCCTCAGGTACTGCTTTTGAGATATCCACTGCCCAAATATCGTTGACAAGCTTGAAATCATCCTGAATTCCCCCAAATATGTATAGGTAACTGTTGTTGGTGCCTCCAAGCACAACACTATGGCCATACCTAGCAGGAGGCCCCAGTGAGTCTGCAAATGGCAGCTTTTTTAGCGTATTCCTGTGAATATCCAGAATATATAAGTCATTCTTGTAGACGCCAGCCTCGTCCTGGCCGCCAAATATGTAGATGTATCGGTCGTCAGCCATGGCCGATGCTGCATGCACTAGTTTAGGCAATTCGCCCGCATATTTCAGAACAGGCTTAATCAGCTTCATCGTGGAGCAATTGAACTTGTAAAATTCATTAGAGACGCCCTGGGGTGTTTTACCTCCGTATAGGTAGATGTGGCCCTGGGCATAGTGGCTGACATGGCCCGTCACCGTCGGAGGCTGGCTTCCATATATGTTAGGAGCATGGCAATAATATCCTAGCGGAGGGCATATTTCGCCTTCCTGGACGTTTTTCTCCGACAGAAGAAGAATGCTGCGTTTGAAGTGCGACGAGCCCGAGTCGGCCTTGCTGACGGATTTCAGGGATCGGCGATCGGCTCGAGGATCCGCGACCGACGACGTCGACATCTCGTCGGGCTGCGCCGGAAACCGCAGCGGGGACGGCGCTCGGGGCCTCGTGTCCAGATCAGCGAGGCTCGACAGGCTCTTGTTGGCACTGGAGAAGGAGCTGTGACGGCTGATTCTGGGCATTTCTCGTCCTCGGGCTGATCGCAGCAGGCTTTCGGCGTCGGCGGAAGCGGCAGAAGTAGCGGAGCGGGAAGTCGAGCGGGAAGCCGAGCGGTAATGTTTGCCGGCTATAGAGCCCTGGTTGGTCTTGAGCATAGGAAGCCAGACATGGTTCTGGGCCTGATACCTTCTAGAGCTCGTACTGCTTGTATCCGAAACTCTTCTGTATCTTTTGACGGTTTTAGGGTCGTTTTGCGCCTGTCTGGGGCTTGCCGACTTGTTTTCCGAGACATCGCTCTCGCCATCGCTGACGGCATAAGACACGGAAAGTACGGCGGATTGCTCGGCGTCAGAGCCCTGCGGCGGCGCCGAGCTGAAAAAAGAGATGTTTTTCGAGTCCCCGGAAAGAACAGAGCCTTTGCCCTGGTCGCCATAGCTGAAGACAAAGTCGTCGATCTCAGGCTTGGAGCCCTCCGAGGCGGCATTGGCGGCGGATTCCGCGCCGAGCGTTTCCCTGGAGGCCATTTGCTCGTTAAAATGGGCATTTTTCAGCCCACTGGCAAGCCGAGCCAAATCCGCGTCGGCGCCAAAGGAGCGATCGGCAGAGGCCTCGCCGCTATAACTGGTGGATAAAGAAGCGTCACTTTTACTGGATTCGGATTCGGCCATAATGGGACAGATTCCCAGCTGGGAAATGCGTCTAAACTACTACGGTAAACTCTGTTCCTGATAAAGCTGGGCCGATGAAAAAAAACCGTTGGGTCGCGGCTTTAGTTAGGAATGGTTACTTTTTCTGGGGGACGCAGGCGGGTAAATTGGCTGGATGCGGGGAATATGCGAGTTTAAATAGTTTATTACGGTAATACGGTCTATTTTGGAAGAATCGGATTGTTTCTAAGTATTTATATAGCTGGTGTTTTTGAAACGTGAGGGATATTGTAGATGTTTTGAGTTCAAACTCAATTTGGAGAAAGAGTGGGGATTTAGCAGTCAGATGAGGGGGTCGGTGGAACTGTGGAGAAGAGATTTTGGTGATATGAAATGGTTAAATTGTTTGAATATTGTTATAATAGTGGTATTGGCTACTTAGTTCTCATCTTATATGGTATTTTGGTCGTATGTCTTTGTTTTCTTTGTTATGATGTAATGGTAGTTAGGTGAGTCCAAAAGGGGAGAAATGCAGGCGGAGGCAGGGATAAGAGATTGGGGATTTTGGGAATTATTTGGAGACGATTTGAAGATTTTAGAGATTTAGGGATTTTGGAGATATTTGTGTTTATAAGTATTGTGTCTAAATTAGGTATTTTTATTCAGGTGAATGTTGTGTTCTTGTGGTTTTATCCTTGTTCTAAGAATAAGGAGCTTGAGTCTTTGCAACGGTTAAGTTGGCTTTGCAACGGTTAGAGCTCAACGGTCAGCTTAATACAATGAATTAAGTAGGATACAACTAAAGATGACAAAACAGCCTGGATTTTACGATAATTTTAGTAATTACTATTCTAATAGACGTCGATTTCCTGTTATTTCCTGAATATTAAGTAATACTTAATATTTTTCTATTTCTCTCTAAGTCAATCAGATAGATAGAGATAACTCTTTAACTCCCTTACATCTCCTAATACTTCACCTCCACAAAACAGTCTGGACTTTACGATAATTTTAATAATTATTATTTGAATATACTCTAATTTTCCGTCATTTCTTGAATATTATATAATATTTAATCTCTTTCTGTTTCTGAGAGCTTTCTCTCTAAGTCAATCAGATAACTCTTTACTCCCTTTCCTTGGATATCATAAGTACTAAGTTACCACAAAACAGCCAGAATTTTACGATAATTTCAATATTTATTATTCAAATGCACACTGATTTTCTGTTATTTCCTGGTATTTCCTGAATACTGTATAATACTTATAATTTTTTCTATGTCTCTCCAAATCAATCAGATAACTACTTAGTCCCTCAATTCTCCTAGTATTTCACCTCCACCACCCTCCACAACACCTCTTTTCTCCTCCAAATCCCCCTCAAACACCTCCTTTCCTCCTTCCTTTCCTTACCTCTTCTTTTCCCCTGTTAAAATCCCCTTTTCCAAAATTTTCCATTTCATCTTAACCAAATCTTCATCTAACTCTTCTATACAGATTAACCTTAATATCCAACCAAAATAGCATCTACATAACAAAAATCCCCAAAAAACCCACCTTTATTTACTCATTATTATATTTAGGTAACTTTAAATTCCAAATCCATCTATTTAATCTTCGATATTTATTTTATTCACAATTTTCTTCATATAATTTGGTTTTATTTTCTCGTTTACATCTTACCTTCCTATTTAATTCTCTCATCACAAACAGGCAACAATATGCAATATCAAGTTAATCAACCGTTGGACAAAATCCACCAGGATTGATCAATTCAACGTATATTTTTGATATTGGAATTGTTTGATAATGCTTGAATTAATCTGAATAAATCAAGATTTATGGACATTTCACAGGGTTTCTACGTTGCCATTCTCTCTCCTGGCGCTTAATTCCTTCTGACATCATTCCTTATCTCGCTTATCATTTCAACCACTTAATATTAAGATTTGGGCCATAAGATTTGGGTCAATAATTTGACATTTCTTCATCTTTCATCTAACATGTCTTAATATCGCTTATTCATAGCAGGAAGCTGCAGCATCACCTGCAATCATGGCAAAATGGTTATAAATATCACCATCATTGACCCCCCTTCTTGTTCATCCGCTACATTCATTCATTTGAGAAAAAAGTCTTTATTCGTTCTTTTTATTCACTATGAAATTCACGACTTCTCTTCTGGCTGCTCAGCTTTTTATAGCTGCCTCCTGGGCCATGCCGGTTAACCCGTTGGAGAAGAAATCTGGTGAGAACCAAATTTCTGTCCAGGTCATTCCGTCTTCTGCCGCTGATAGGTCCCCTTCTGTGCTGGTTTCCGACAAGAATGACGCTTTGGCCAAACGACAGTATGGCTGCCGACCCCCTCCTTGCGAAGAGCCCGAGGAAGAATGGTGCGATGAGACTTTGACTCATACTCATCATGTTACTCATACTCGAACTTGCTCTGAGACTGTGCTTGCAAGAACTACGGCTACCCGAACTTCAACCTGCACCCAGACTCGATGGTGTGAGTCTACTAAATCAGTGACTGCTACTCAGACTGTATGCACTGCCTATGTTCCTGAGAAGGTCGAGCACTATGATGGCTGCTGGGACGATATTTACATTGATCCTAATGAAGTTGAAGAGGAAGGTTTCTGGGTTGATCAGAATGGCAACCGTCACTACTTCTCTGAGGAGATCTACCCCTACCATCCTTATGAAGAGGTTTACGAGGAGGTTTATTATCCTGAAGAAGGATATCATCATCCTCATCACCGACCGCCTCCTCACCATGGCCACCGAAACTGGGAATATGGCTATGAAGAGCGATGGGGTAGCAAGGAAGTTATTCCTGAGGCCACCATTCCTGACGGAGAGTCTCTGCCAGAGTTTGCTAATGCTGATGTTGCTTTCGTCCAAGGCGCAGATAACGTCCAGCAGTCTGACGATGCTGCTCAGCTGGCTGATGCTTCTCAGCAGCAGGCTGATGTTGTGCAGGCCGCTCAGGTTGCAGAGGCTCCTCAGGCTGCCGATGCTGCTCAAGTTGCAGACCAGCAGCCTAGCGAGACTGGCGTCATCGACCTAGTCAAGCGATTCTGCTTTGGATGCTGCCCCAAGGGCTGCTGCTGCGGAGGGCACTCTAGCTCCTCTCAGTGCCCCAGCTCCAGCTCCACTCCTTGCTGCAAAACTACCACTGTGTATTGCCAGGCCCCTACTCCTACTCCTACTCAGAGCTGTCCTCAGGAGGAGGAGGAGGAAGAATGCCCTCCAAGCACCACCTCGTGCCCTCAACCTACACAGACTCAAAGCTGCGAAGAAGACGATGACGAGGAAGAGGAAGATGAGTGCCCCCAGCCTACTCAAACTCAACAGCCTTGCAACAATAACCAACAGAATAGTGGAGGATGCTGCTGCTGCTGCTGGGGCAATGGTGCTGCTATTGCCAAACGTGGAGAAGAGTCCAATGAGCTTATTGACGCTAAAGGTAAGTGAATAGATTAATGGATGGACACTGAACCAGTACTAACTGCTAAGGTATGAATGCCCCTGGCGAAGTTGTTAATGATTTCTGCTGCCCAAGCTGCTGCTGCCCTAGCTGCTGCTGCCCTAGCTGCGGTTGCCCCAGCTGCTGCTGTGGCGGCGGCGGCGGCTGTGTACTCAACGCTGATGCTAATGGCAAGGTATGTATAGAGTCGTGATTGTGATAGGGATGTGCAACTAACCTGAAAGAATGTCTTGGCTGACAAGAATGAACATGCTGGTATTATCAATGCTAAACAGGACTTCTGCTGGCCCTGCTGCTGCGGTGGTAAGTCTGAATGCGAAGAAGAGGAGCCTCCTTGTGAGACGACTCCTCCTCCTTGCCCTCCTCCTCCCCCTCCCGCTTGCGAGCCTCCTCAGGAAGAGTGTGAAGAAGAGGAATCTGGATGCTGCTGCGGAAAATGGTGCAACCCCTGCGAATGGTGCTGGCCCTTTTGCAAGCCTAGCTGCTGCTGGGGTGGAAAGAAAGGAAAGTGCTGCGGCAAGGGATGCTGTGGAAAGGGATGCTGCGGAAAGGGATGCTGCTGCGGAGGCGACGATGACGAGTGCGAAGAAGAGCCACCCGCCTGCCCTCCTCCATGCCCTCCTCCCGCTCCAGCATGCCCTACTACAACCCCAGCTTGCCCCCCGCCTGCACCCTCGTGCCCTCCTCCTGCCCCCTCGTGTGCTGCTGTAGCCCCGCCGCCTCCTGTGGCTCCGGCTTGCCCTCCTCCAGCACCACCTCCTGTGGCCCCGGCACCTCCTCCTCCTCCTCCCCCCGCACAGGCACCTCCCCCACCTCCTCCGGTAGAGACATCGCCTGCTTGCCCGCCTGCTGCTCCTTCTGCTGCAGCTCCTCCTCCACCACCTCCTCCTCCTCCTCCTCCCCCTCCTGCTCCTGCTGCTCCTCAGCCTTCTTGTGCTCCTGAGCCTGAGCCTACCCCGGAGCCGGAGACTTCTTGCGAGCCTGAGCCTACTCCTACTCCTACCCCGGAGCCTGAGTGTGGACCTACATCAGCACCTGCACCGGAGCCTACATCTGAACCTGAGCCCGAGTGCGGCCCTACATCGGCACCTGAGCCTGAGCCTACTCCTGAGCCAGAACCTTCTTGCGGCCCTGCAGAGCCTGAGCCTACACCCGAGCCAACTCCTGAGCCTTCATGCGAGCCCGAGCCTACTCCTGAGCCCACACCTGAGCCCTCATGTGAGCCCGAGCCTACTCCTGAACCTACTCCTGAACCCTCGTGTGAGCCTGAGCCTACTCCTGAGCCCACTCCCGAGCCTTCATGTGAGCCGGAACCTACGCCAGAGCCTGAGCCAGAGCCGTCCTGCGAGCCCGAGCCTGAGCCCACACCTACTCCGGAGCCCGAGTGCCCCGAGTCTGAGCCCGAGCCGGAACCGGAGCCTTCATGCGGCAACAGCAATATCCGACGAGGAGAGACTGAAGAGTGCGATGAAGAAGAAGAAGAGCATGGAGGATGCTGCTGCCCGTGCTGCTGCCCCAAGTTCTGCTGCTGTGGACACCATTAAAGGTACAGCGAGAAAAAGATAAAAACGAGATTTCCTTCTAGTCACTCCTTCAAGACGTTATAAGAAAAGATTTGAGATAGTTATGAATAAAATATCGAGCGAGATCGGGTCGTAGTTTGACCTAAGATTTAAACAATTACATTGAACCATTAAAAATAAGAATTGAGTATTAAAAAAATAACAATTGACTATTAAAAAATAACAATTAACCACTAAAACCATTAAAAACACCTAATTCTAAAATTAAGATTTAAGACACTAAAACCTAATTTTTTGCAATTCTTATCCATCTCAACACTTCCTAATTGGGATTTTACTAACTCCACATTTCTCCATCAACAATGCCAGAATTCCAAGCTGAGGATTATAGTGATAAAATAGACGTAAGTATATAAAGCCGTAAGACATGTTCGTAAACTCATTTATTAGTCCATATTACGTAACAGCGACCTGGAGTCGATAAGTGCCAAGAAGATCCGACAGAGCTTGGAGAGGGAGGAAAAGAAGGATTTTAGCTCGTATAAGGTAGGTAGATAGAACGAGAGTCGTGGAAAGTACACGTTAACGAAGTTAGAAAGAGTTAGATAAACTTATAATTGATAGATTTAAGGTGATTTTGAGGGAGAAATCAGCCAAAAAGGAGAGTGAAACAGTCGAGAATGAGGCTGTTGAGGATCAATCAGCCGTCGAGGATCAACCTGTTAAGGAAGAGGAGAAACAAGAAGAGGAAACTCAACAAGAATCAGACGAGTCTGATGGCCCAGTGGACGATTACGTCATCAGGACCAAACGGTCGGCCAAAAAGGACCTTACGGACGAGGAAATGGCTCAACAATTGCATGAATCGCTCAATGGACGACGAACTCGCAATGTCCGTAAAACTAGGGCTCCTGCTAAGGTGACCAAGAAGCCGGCGGTGAAGCGGGAATTGTCCGATAAGCAGAAGAACAGCCCGTTCCAGCAGCCGTTGCTTCTGTCGGAGAGCCTGAGCGACGTGGTTGGCGAGAAAGAGTTGAGCCGACCTCAAACTGTCAAGGCGCTATGGAAATACATAAAGGAGAACAATCTGCAGAATCCAGCCAACAGGCGTGAGATTCTGTGTGACGAGAAGACCAAGAAGCTGTTTGGAGACAAGACGGATATTTTCAAGATGAACAGCCAGCTGGGGAAGCATATGTACAAGAAGGACGAGGTAGCGTGAGAATGAGGTGGCATAGGCTCAGGTGGTGACCTGGTGCTCAGAAGAGACTGTCTTGACTACTTTACCTGCATTGATGCCCTACTTCCCTGCCTTTCCCCTCATTATATCATACAAACCGTGCTCAAACCGCGTCAAAACACTCCTCGACGGTATCACCCCGTCTCGGATCCACACCGACGAGGCTCCCATGAGATTTGCCATTGCTACATCAGTCATCAACCGATCTCCTACTACAGCCACTTCGTTAGCAGATGTAACCATATTTTTGTCTTTCAACTGTTGCAGAATATCGTTCCAGCACCCTGGCTTCTTGACCCTATGCTCTATTACCTGCAATCCAGTGGCTCTATGTAATTCTTTTGCATGCTGTAATTCTACGTCGTCGGAAGATCCTGCGGTATTTGAGACTACAAACAGATTTTTGTCGGAATAAACCGAGCGGAGTTTTTCAAAAACAGCCTAAATAGTTAGAAGTATAATTATAAGGCATTTTAACAGTATTTACCTACGTTATAAGCGGGAAAAATCTCATTGTGATGAGGCCTGGCAAAGCAGTTATCTTTATCAAGCAGCACCACCTTGATTGGAACTCCAGGGACTTTTTCAGGAAGTGGAATTGGAAGAGATTCAAACGTGGAGATAGTACATAGGGGCATAAATAGACTGGGATTGTACAAAAGTCGGAGGGAATTGAGCGTTCCTGAGATGTTCATGGTCGTGGGGAAAGGAATTAGGTTAGAGTGTGAGTTTTAGGTTGGAGCAAGGTTGGGTGGAGTTGTGGATTGTTTGGTGTGGTTGGGTTGTTGTTGGAGGTTTTAAGGGAATGGAGTGAGTTGAGATATTGAAAATAGAATTAAGGAATATTTCTCTGTGTTCTCGCTTCGTGGTTGTGTTGACATTCCTCAGTTGTGCTCTTCAAGCAGCATGCCGAATGGAGAACAATCGGAGAAAAAGCGGCAGAAAAGGCACCGATCGGCGATCTGGTGATTATGTAATGCGGACGTGGTTATTCTCGATAAATTCTTTATAGATATTCCAATTATGTGCAATATTCAATCCAGTACTGTACAGCATTAGTAGAGTCTAGCCAGTAGAGTCATGCCAGCTCATTTCCCTGCTCGAACGGCCCCACCCGTCGCTCCACCTATTTGCACAATGCCCCACCACTTAAAGTTCCAGACATAGATGCACAATTAGTGGGACTTTCTGCATGAAAAGGCACTAAACACAATTGCATATTTCACCGCCGCTCAAACTTACATATTAACATATTTCTCAACATTATTCCTCAACAATATTGTGTTACGTCGATGTTCTCTAGATGTCCCTCTCCTGCCCCACCTAACTGTTCCTTCCAAATCCCCAATTAAACTTCCCACCGACCAACGTCGTTCCCAATACGTCTTTTCCCAATAGCTTAAATTTTCTTCCAACTCCACCTACTCGGCGGCTTTTCCCGACAAACCGCCTGAAATCCCGCCGAACGAAGCCAGAAACTTGTAAACGGTGGGTTGCTAAATACGCTCTACTGTGTGCACTTTTACGCCTGTTATATATTTTTCGTTACTATGGCGCACGTGGAGCAGGGCTCGATTTCGGTGACGACATCGGCTAATTCCGCGGGAAAACGGCGGAAAAACAACCAGAAGCCCAAGCCAAACTCCAGTTCCAACGGTATGTTGTAGATCTAGCATTAGCTTCCTTTCCAGCCTCTAACGGATCAAGCCGAGTCCAAAAACACCGATCACGACGCTGAAAAGCACCATGAAGACCTTGATCTGGCCGAATTGGACGACGAAACTACTAACGAAGATGCTGAGCATACATGTCATATCTGTTCCTCTCCTACGGTCATAAAGGCTTTGTATCCATGCTCTCATTCCGTCTGTCACAAGTGTTCAATGCGAAGAAGAGCTTTAGCCCAGGATAATCAGTGCCTTTTCTGCCGAACAGCTTGCACTATGGTCATAATGACGTTGAATCTTGATAAAGAACACTCTGAGTTCTCTGCGAGCCAACTGCGCTTCCAGGACGACACCTATGGGCTTCAGTTCGACGACCGAGTCACCAAGGACCGTGTTCTGTCGCTTTTGGATCTCAAATGCCCGTTCAAGTCGTGCCCTGATCGCTCTACGAAGTACTCGAAATGGCGAGAACTCAAACGGCATGTGAAGGAATCTCACGGTCGCCGTTATTGTGATCTTTGCCTCAAGCATTTGCATGCGTTTTGCTACGAGCAGCGTACATATACACCAAAACAGCTTCGAATTCACGAACAAGACGGCGACAAAGCTCAGGGGTTCTCAGGGCATCCTCTGTGCAAGTTTTGCCAAGAACGGTACTATACGAACGAGGAACTGATGGCTCATTGTATCAGAAGCCATGAGAAGTGCTTCATATGCCAGAGAATCGATCCTACGACTCCTCCGAAGTTTTTCAAGGACTACCCGGCCTTGGAGGAGCATTTTCTAACCCAGCATCATGCATGCCAAATCCAATCTTGCATAGATAAGAAGTTCGTTGTGTTTCGAAGCAGAGAGGAGCTCGTCCAACATATGATAGAGGAGCATGCTGACATTGTGAAAACGTCTCCGAAATGGATTATAGACGATACCGACAAGCAGCCGTCGCGGAAATACCAGTCGAAGCTAAGCACTATTGGCGTATCAGGCACGAACTCGGGCTCTTCCTCGAGATTTGGCTCCTCAACAAGCCTTTCTCTGAGCAATGAAGAAGCATTTCCTCAGCTGGGCTCAGTGCCGTCGTCCTCAAGCTCTAGACAACGACCAGCAAACTCGAATCCTCGACAGCAGGCTGCCTTGTCGGTATTTCATGCCAACATGCCGAGTCAAGACGAGTCCATCAACAGCATTTCAAGAAGACTCAACGAACGTGCCAAAATACTACTACAAAAGAAACCGTCTGATTTCGAGCGGTTTGAACAGGTCAATGAATCTTACACAGGATCTAACATGTCAGGGAAACAATTAATCGATAATTATATGAAGATCTTCGATCAGGTGGAACAGGACCAACTAGACATAATTATTCATGAATTTGCACAGTCCTTGAAGATATCTCACAAGGATAAGGCACAGAGTTTGGAATCAACCTATCAAGATGTGATAGGAAAACGGCCAAAAGTACAGGAGAAACCTGCTGCTAATGGAGCCCTTTTGAATAGCAACTGGAGAGGCAATGGGAAAACTATCACCTCAGAGTCCAGTTTCCCTGCTCTTCCAAATACTACAGCACCATCTAGAACAGCTGTGGGAAGTTCACGATCGGTGCAGAGTCCGACTAGAGTCGAGCCGAAGATCGATACGAACAAATTTCCTGCACTGCCTTCGACATCGAAGCCAAGGCAATTTGCAAGCACTAACAGGGCTCCAGTTCCATCTGTGTGGGATGGAGCTCGACGTCCGGCTAGCTCCGATAATACGCCGCCGCCGGAAACCCCGCTGGAGGAGCCGAAGAAGAAGGGACGCAAGAAACAGGTTCTGTATGCGTTTAATACGTTCAGACAGGCGTGAGGGCGACGTCTAGGCGAGATTTAGAACATGGTTTTGCTATGAGATTTAAAGGACACGGTTCTGCTATGATATTTAAAGGGACGTATGGTCTTTTGATATTTACAGAACATATAGCCCATGGTATGACTTGCGATGCTATGGCTATAGTATGCTTTGCTCTGCTATGCTATGCTATACTACCCCCATCACCTTATTGGCAACAGATTCTGCTCCAAGCAGGCCTGTCTGCACAGCGGACATTCAGGCTTCTCTCTACACCATTCAGTGACACAGGTCCAGCAAAACAAATGGCCACAAAGGGTCGTTGTAGGAGCTCTCATCAGTTCCAAACATAACGTACACACTCGAGACTGTTCGGGTATGAATGGCAGTGCCTTTGGATCGCTGAGATCAATAATAACAGGCTTTTCAACTTGAGACTCGTCAACCTCCACAGACTCGTCCTTGGGGCTCTGAGAATCAAGAAGACCCCTACTTTTATAAATATGCGCAGTCAATTTGCCGAGAAACTGGATAAATATCAGCAGACCGAGGATTTCATAGCCGCTTCGAGCTGACAGAGGGTTGATTTTGTGGCCAAACACATAGCGCAGGTTCCACAGGCGATGCGATATCTGGTAATAGCGGCCGAAGAAGTAGAAAAGCGCCAGGTTGAAGGTGATGGTGGAGCGGAGAGATTGGCGGGATGCAAGGTACTTGACGGCATTTATGACGGAATTTCGGGCGGGTTTATCAGCGGTCTCCTCGAGTTTCTCCGCCACTGCTCCCAGCACCTTGGCCGCCCATCTCTGCAGCAGTATCGAGCCCAAAGACGATGTTAGCACAAACCCAGCTCTTCTTTTGAGTCCCGGCAGCCCATCGCCGCTCTTGTAGAATATATCACAGTACTCTTCGCCCAACGTACGAGAGCCAACGAGCGTAGTTAGAGCTAGATAGACGGCATGGATTGTCTGAGAGATGTCTAGGGAATTATTCCGTAGAAAACGAGGATTTAAATGAAGACATTCGATAAGAGAGGTGACTTTATCTTTAAGTAGAGATTCCACAAACAGGTCTTTCTGGTTTGCACGGACTGGAGTTAGGATAAAAAGTTACGTAAAACATAAAGTTACGTAAACATAGGAGTACGTAAAACACACGATTCGTAAATGACTACCTACTTATTTCAGGCGCAGTTGCATACGGAAAATCGAACGGAGCGGTGGACATGGCGGAGAAAACCTCGGGATTTGATGCGGTGGTTGTTTGCCAAAACCCAACACCATACGGCAACCATCACCAAATTGCCAGTTTAAGGGCTGGAAAAGACCACCGCCCTGCTAGAATACCGCGCCTGAGTGCTTGGACTGCGAGTCGCATGCTGGATTGGCTGGGATCCGATTTCCGCCTTTTTTTCCGCTGTTTTTTCCGCTCTCCACAATGAATACCGTCCATAGAAGGGCTGTTTCGCAGCAGAGCGTCGACAGTCTGACGCCCGAGCCGTCGTGGCGCCATCTGCAGACGGAAAACGTCTCGGATTCCGCGTTATATCCGTACCTGCTGCGCCTGGCCGTCATGCTGTACCGAAACGAGCCCAAATTCCGCTCCAAGCCCGATCAATCCGTCAGTCGCAGCTCGTCTTCGCATGATTTGCTGGGCTTCAACGAGCAGAGTTCGGCGGGCGCGCCTCCTCCGTCGTTTGGGGATGCCAAATTGCCCAAAGACATCGCGAAATTGCTGCAAAGCCACTTCAAGAGAATCGCTCTCAAGCCTCACAAGCATCAGCTGGACGACGGGCTGCTGAAGCGCTCGTACCTGGCGTTCTACGCCGTCATTCTGTCGCCCGAGGCCGCCCGGAGCATCAAGGTGAGTCGGAGCGCCGAGCAGCTCATCATGATGTTCCTGAGCTGTGCTTCCAAGGAGCTCAATAAGGCTGTAGCTGATCGGGCCCAGGTGCGGCCTCTGCTGGACCAACAGGCTGCAGCGTTTGTTTACCTGCTTATCCGCCTGCTGCAAGATAACGGAATGGCCAAGGAATGTAGCAGTCTGATCCGTCAGCTGGAATCGTACGGTTCTACGCTGTCGAGCTCCAGCAATACGGCTCTGCAGCCTCAAACCAACAACGAGTACGCCAGTGCGGCTGCCGTGCCGACATACGAACTACCGGACATGGATGGCTGTAGGAACATTGGCCAGATTCTTCTGATGGCCGATTCGGCTCTGCAGCACGATATTCATGATGTCAAGGACAAGGCTACGGTGCGGCTGCTTATAAGCGAGCTCAAGGGCCTGGAAGACGGCCTGGCGAACTATAATCGGCATCCTATTTATAAAATCATCGACTTTGCATCGGAGGCCCGCTTTGAGATGTGGAAAAAGGCCGAGCTCGATGCTCTCAGGACCCTCATCACTGCATACTCTCGAGCTGCGGGAGACATGTCGCCAATTGCGCCCCGATCATCGTTACCGGGAGATACGTCGGAATTCTTCTACATACCGCCGGATCCTGCTTCCTGCTACAGACTGGCTGTTGAACGGTGTCTTGAGCGTGATTTACGCCTGGCCAGTCGAGAAGTAGCTGCCAATCCCGAAAGCATCACTGTACTTGTTTCGAAGGCGTCTCGAGACATTCTGGCCAAGGCTGCCAGTATATGGCGAATTCCCCGTGTAACGCGAGGAATCCTGGTCCTTCAGCCCGTCGTCAGTATGTTTGATCGAGGAGAACTGTCCCTGGACGACGTTTTGGACTCCTTCAATATCGTTCGGTCTGTCATCACCGACAGCCACAAACTCGAGTGGGATCCCGAGTCATGGCCGACATGTGATAAGTCGCTATTTCTCAGCACATTAGCCCAGCTTCACAGCATCATTCTGGCCAAAATAGGCGACTGCTTATCTCATGTCTTCGATACGTCTCCGCCCAAAATCGGCCCCTACCTGGCTATATTAGACGAGGAAGTATATCCGATATCTTCTTCCATCAGTGCATATGCGCCCCTGGAGCCGTCTCCACGCGAGCTGAAGAAACTGCGTGGCATACTGCTTCAGGCAGCCGAACGAAAGTACGACCAGCTCATTGACGATATTCCCCGAGATCATACGTTAGATCCTTTGCATATTATTGATCTCGCTGATAAGCTGATTGGAATCGCCAAGAAGCTGCAGAAACGATATCCAATGGCGCTTTTCGACAGCATATCTCTTGGCCATTTGTGCTCTGAACGACACCTCAAGCTCTTCTCTGCTGACTCAAAGTCCATGTTGACGCATCTTCTCAACCATATGCGAGCTAGACAGGAGAGCCCGTCGTTCGAAGAGATGATTCTGCTGTATAAGAAACTGGCTGAAATCAGAGACTTGTTTTTCCAGGTTTCCAAGGGCTTGGATTTCGGATTCAAGATCGAAGATACTTTCCGACCGATCATCTACGAATGGGCCGAGTCTTCAGCTGGCCTGGCTGTCAAATGGGTCGATCCAGCTCTTGCTGCCGATAACTTTCTTCCTTCTGACGAGGAGGAGAACCGCATGTACAGCTCCTCGGTCAAGGATACCGTTGCTTCGTTCAAAAGTGCTCTTACCATGGTTTCTGACTTGGATTGGCGCGACGACTTCGACAAGGCCAAGATATATACAATGCTTATGAAGGGCATATCTGGAGCCATTTGTCATTATGTGGTGGAGATATTTGGGCTTTTTTCAAAGGAACTGGAAACAGCAGAAGACGACCAGCCTCGCATTCGTACAAGACAGGACAAATGGCTTCAAATGGCCAAGAACGCTGTAAATGGCGGCGAGAAGATCATTCCCTATAAATTCATGAAGGAGACGTGCGTCAAGCTCAATGACATCGAGAGAATGCAGGTGGAGCTCGATAAGATTGAGAACAGCATTGACTCGGAGAAACAGGCACGGACCATAGAGAAAACAGAGGCTATACCGAAAGCCAGCAGCTATCTGTTCACAGTCAAGGTGATACAGGCCGAGGAGTTGAAAGCGTGCGATTTAAACGGCCTAAGTGATCCTTATATCACCTTGGTCGATCAGGTTACTAGAACAACCATTGGAAAAACGCGAACTGTGTACGAGGACCTGAATCCTGTATGGAACGAGACGTTTGAAATCACCACCAACGGTGCCAAATGGCTCACAGCGACCGTGTGGGACGAGAACTCAATGTCCAATCATGATCTGTGCGGCCGTGCATTTGTTCGTCTGGACCCCAATGCTTTCCAGGACTTTGGAACTCAAGATTACTGGCTTGATCTCGATACTCAGGGGCGAGTCTTGATTAATATCAGCATGGACAGCGAGCGAGACGATATTCGGTTCCATTTTGGTAAGGCCTTTCGAACCTTGATGAGAAGCGAGGCCGACATGATTCGCATGATTGTGGAGAAATTCACCGCATTTATCCGATACTCCATCTCACACCAAACTCTGAGGACACTAAGAGGAAGCTCCAAGTTCTCCATGGATGCCGTTTCAAGCTGGCTTAGCAATACACGGCTGGCAGCAGCTACGCCTCCGAAGAGCATGCCTCGTCTGACGTCGGATGAAATTGGCGATTCTCTCAACCCGTTGTTCGATTATCTGAATGAGAATTTCGCCATCTTGGCTCGAGGATTGACGGAGGATCTCAAAATCAAAGTCATGACGCAAACTTGGAAGGTTGTTCTTCAGCAGATAGAGAGCCTGTTGCTTCCTTCGTTATCGCCAAAACGCACGACTCAGCAGCAGCTCTCGTCGTCAGAAGCTGATATCGTGCTGATTTGGCTTAGTGCTTTGCTGGATTTCTTTCACAATGAAGGAGCTGGACCACCGATGGAGGACTTGAAGTCGCAGAAGTACCAGTTGCTGATGACTGTCCCAGTCTATTATGATCTTCCCACCGGCGAGCTCAAGAAGGAAAGTGAGAAGTTGGCTGCTCAGAGTTTCCGATCTCTGCAGGAACGAACGAAATTCGCAATTCCCGAACTTATTCGTCGTTCCAATACTGTCATGGCTCATCGAACTCGAACAGTTGCCAAGCAGCAGCAGAAAGAGGTTCAGCATGCCAAAAGAGAGCTTCCGCATTCTGAGGATATCATTCTGAGGATTCTCAGAGCCCGTGGCGAGTATGACTATGTTGCTCGACGTTTGAAACAACGAGAACGCATGGCTCAAACATTGGCAACTGAGAATATCGTCAAGCATGCGACAGGCAAGAAGTCGTTTGTTAGCTCGTAATGTGCTAAGCGATTTAATTATGATATGTAACGTCACATAAAATGCATCTGAAATATCATCCATCGCTGGTCTTGAAATAGCTTAAAATGCTTCGATTGTTCGCAGGCTTTTGTTTCTTGGACTGGCCAGATTTAGACGGCGCATTCTTTCGCTTGGTCGTCGACTGGATTATCTTCGGCCGCGAAGTTTCTCCTTTTTTCTGCAACTCCATGGCGAAATGCCAGTCTGAATGAATGTCATAGACGTCCAAGTCGATTTTCTGCTTGCATTTAGGACATTTGACAGATACAGCGTCGTCTGAAGGACGTTCTTCAGGTTCATCGTCGCTGATGAAGATGCTTTGGTCTTCGAGGTTGGAGCTGCTATCTGGTTTGGTTGAGCTGCTCTGTGCCGTAGGGCTGCTCGTCTCACCAGCTGTCGGGCTACTGTTCTCTCTCGATACCAATCTAAAAGGACCTTTTCCCTCTACCTTATTTGTTTCCTTGTTCTTATTTCCTTCCTTGTCCAACCCGTCCTCCTGTATTCCCCCTGAACTGTCCGTCGCCGGTGCTTTGCTGAAAAATGCATCCAGTGTCTTATTGGCATTCGACTGAAGCTCTATTCCACCAATGGCCAATGTCAATGTTGCAGAAGGCAGTACAGGCCCACTGTCATAAATAGCGTCAAAAAGATTGTATGCAGCGTCCAAGAGATTAGAGAAAAGTGTATCAAAGTCACGTTTGGGGGTCAAACTCAGAGCCGTTTGCCGTGACTTTGATTTCTGATATGGCAATCCGTAATGAATGCCTATCGTCTTTGGCTTTGCCGTAGATTTATACTCGTCTTCGATTTCAAGCAATCGAGCAGTTATGTCGGCAGCAAACACCTTGAGCCAGTCCTTACAATCCTGAATGGTTTTCTGAGGCTTCTGAAACTGCTTGACCGAATTCATAGATTTGATGGTAATTCGTGTAGACACAGCCAGAGAGTATTCGCCTCGGATTATATTGTATAAAGTACGAGCGAATTGAGAATCAACAAGCCGTTGTTCCATTTCCTGTAGAGGAATTTTCAATAAATGAGTAATTGAGCCAGACTCAGGGACATCCAAGTGTTTATAAATCTCATCTCCATGCTTTCCACCAAAACCCCACAAATCTCGTAGTTCGGCCTGCTCCAGAAACTCCTCTATAGCTGAAGACTTGACGACTGTTTGGTTATTGGGTTTGTTTCGAGACGAGCCCAGCTTAGCCAGAGTCTTATTGCGAGCTACACCGGCAGAACAGGTGTACTTCAATCTGGAGAAGATTTCCTGGCGAATATCCGCGACAATGGACGATCCGATCATGATGAAAAGGTCGTCCCAGTCGGCTAGAGAAGCTAGTTTGTCGGAATCTTGCAACCCCACAACTACTCCATGCCAGTCAATTGAGGCCAGTTGATCCAGACTAGGTGATGATGGAAGTGCGTCTTCTGGCTTCAAATCTCTAAGCTGTGGAAACAATTCCAATGCTTTTTGATACACTAGAGACCCCAGATCCAGAAACGCCTCGTCTATAGAAGCCTTTTCGACCACAGGAACCATTTCCTTAAGAATAGCAAAGATCTTTCGACTTTCACGCCGAAACGGGTCCAGGCTGACCTTGTTATCGGCCACATTGGCCTTTTCTCGATATTCCCAGGTCGTTTCACCCTTCTTGAACGTCGCAACATGAGCAGCAACCAGCTGAGGGCATTTCTTGAGCGCCTCTTCAACACTATCATGTCTACTGACGCCGTACTTTTTAGCAGCGTAATTGACGGCTATTAACGAATGCCATTGTCTGCAAGCGACGGGGTCTTCCGGTGATAATCCCAACCTTACTTGTTCGCACTGAGCGTAAAAACCATCCAGATCAATGTGAGCAATGACTTCTAGGGGAGAACGATAAGACTGATTGGAGGTTTTGAGCATGTCGAGGTGTTTACGAAGGAAATTCGAGGACGACCAGGGCATATTGATAAGGAGTTAGGTGAGGGTAGGCATATCAGATTTTTAGCGAAAATAAGTAGAATTTGCAGTTGGGGAAGTGAAGTTGAAGTTGGAGTTGTGAAGTCGTGAAGTTGAAGTTGTGGAGTTGAAATTGGAGTTGTGGAATGTGGAGATTCGTATAGCTTTTCCTATTTTCTTTATGTTTTTCACTGGCAAAAACTTCACTTGATATTCATCACAATGAGATCTGACAGAAACACCGTCTGAACAGAACTCTGATTTATATAGCAATTAATAATACGCCCATTCCGTAATGTAAGTTAAATATCCCAAAGAATTCTATGATGAGCATGTTGTCGCCCCAATCAGAAGTGGAAAATAACTTGATGATTCGACCTCCATAGCCAAACGGAAATATCTGAGGATTCTTGAGTTTTTAAATGTTTGTTTTTCTAACTAAGTTTAGGTGTAAGTAGTTTAATTGGGTTATTGCTGTTTTTGATGGGTGAATATTTCTCCAATGATGATTAAGATATACATTCCATGCTAATCATGAGGGAGAGGATACTCTTCTGGATGATTATAAGGTATATTAAAACATTGCTGAGGGAGTGAGGAATGGAATAATGAGAAGAGAGCTAATAAGGATAGGATAAATAGGATAGTTATTTAGTTTGGTACTGTACTTAGTGTTGGTACTTAGTTGGTACTTAGTGTTGGTACTGGTACTTAGTTTTATACTAGTACTTAAGTTAGTTCGGCACTTTAAGTACTTAGAAGCATCTCCTAGGACACTTCCAATGTACCTACATGTACCTAACGCAACACCCAAGAACAACTCAATGAACTCAATGAATTCCAAATTAAAACAATTCCATGAAACAATTTACTTTAATTTAATAATACCAAGCATAAAATCCAATCCATTATTACCATATAAATTGTTTTCATCACCCATATTGCTGTCCTCCTATCTAACATTCCACCCACCATCGGCTCAACCGTGTTTCAGCCATACACCTTGACAGTAGCAGAGAGTAACAGGCAACAAGAACACACAACATAGAACACAAACAATGTAAAGATACAACATAGCACAAACACACAATTACACAAACAAAAACAAAACACAAAATAACACACAAATACACAAAATAACACAACATAAAACAACCAAACACTCCACTCAACTTACCCACGTCCCAACTCCCCTCCACCACTCCAACCTTCCGATCCAAAACCCTCGTTTAATTATCAGCATACCCCCCGTGTACCACCAAACACAACGCATTTCACACAAACAACGCGCCGTAATCCAGTCACAATTGAATTCTCATCTCCGCACCGCCAATTTCTCCCCCCAATTAATACTCCATGGCTGAAGACGACCAGGTACAGCACCACAACTTCGACATAGTCTTTCCTCTGGCTTATCGAGTCTGTTTTCAAATCTTACTTGGCATATGGGGTTGGTGGCTTAATACCAAGTACTTAGAGACCTCCGAGGTCGATCTCGCGTACCTTTTACGCTACCAAAAACACGGACATGCCATCCAGCAGGCGGTTTTGTCCTTTGCATCGGAATTGACTTCCGCATACGTTATAAGCTTGTTATTATACTGGGTACAGATGGGCAGCTACAATGTACTGGTGCCGGGGCTGGAAAACCCGCTGCAAATTGGCGATATTATGCCGTGCATGACCATGGGCTTCCTGATTCTCATCCTCATATTCCCGCGATTACTTAACGGGTTTCACAGAGACGGCCGCTCGCGGTTCGGCCAGATCTTCTGGCGCATTCTTATTGGTGGGCTGGACCCCGAGTATCGTCTGTGTGATATTCTCGTGGCCGATGTGCTCACTTCATACACCAAATCATTAGCTGACATTGCTATATTAATATGTACGTTTTTCCACGGAAGAACCACTCTGGGAATGCCCGATAGACATTGTGGGGGCCATTTCATGGTACCTTTGGTGACTGCACTTCCTTTTGTTATCAGGTTACGACAATGTCTTGGAGAGTATGGAAAAACAGGCCAAAAGGTCCATATATTAAACGCTTTCAAGTATTTGTCGGGGTTGCCGGTAATTTTACTTTCAGCACTTCAAAGGCGGTTTGCTGACGATACTTCGAATGACGAGTATCCTTTTTTCAGCGATAATGTCATCTGGGCTCTATGGGTCATTTCAGTATTTGTCAATTCAACCTATTCTTTCATATGGGACGTGACTATTGACTGGGATTTACCTCTTCTAACTTCAAAACAAGCACTGCGAAGCGGAGGTTTACGGCCTGTTCTGTATTTCCCTTCAAAATACCTTTACTACTCGGCCATTGTTCTGGATTATGTGCTTCGATTCGCTTGGTCTTTAAAATTGTCTTCACATTGGTACGAAATTACCGATCGAGAAGGCGGGTTATTTATCTTAGGAGTGTTGGAAATCTTCCGACGGTGGGTATGGGTGTTTTTCCGAATAGAATCGGAATGGGCGAAGAATATCCGAACGTTGAATTATGAGCTTGCTATGACGAATGAGAGTTCGAAGGATTATTAGGTTGAGAGAAGGCGGGGTGAGATTTGAGAGATGGCATGCGAGATGGAGGTTATGGCATGCAAGTTGGAGAGAGAGTATGGCATTCCTTTACGATACTGACGATATTACGCTACAAGGAGATGATGCACGATACTACGCTATATGGAGACGCTACACGCTACACAATACGCTAAACCCCCTAGGAACATTACAACACAGCATTACAATAATCTTCTCTTGCTATCATGTCCTACGTATGCTCATGCTCTTCTAAACTAATACCCGCACTTAACTGCGCCGACTTTTGTTTCTAGACCGTTCTTTCGACTGATTTCTCTTTCGATCGGTTTTCGTCAGATATCGGAACTTCTTCTTCGGCCTGGCCCTGCCATTATATGCTTTTGCAGATGCTAAACCGTCTTGCTGCTCCTCCTCTCTCTCCATAGAGTCCATTCTTGCTGCTGCTTTATTGGCTCTTTTCATACTTTGTTGCAACACCTTTTTGGACTGACTCAAATCAACATAGTTATCAGAGTCCATGTCTTCAATAGTGACAGTGGTGGTATCGCCGTTTTCGTCTTCAAAACTATGTCTTCTTTTCAATATTGATTTTCCCGTTTCCGAATCACTCAGCCCATCCCAGTCGCTATATTCACTGTCTTCATTGTCTTCATTGAGAGCATCGTTCATTCTCTTCATGGTCTCATTATACTTGGCGACTTCTTCTTCGTACGCCTGTTGTCTTTGTTTACGGTTCCTACTTCTTTCTTCTAATCGTTCTTTACGAGCTATTTCTTTGGCCTTTTCTTTGGCGTTTTCTTGTCTTTGGACTTTACGTTTATGGAATCCAGTAAGGAATTCACTGGAGGGTTAATGACCATAATTAACCACGAGATATGACTACTTACGTTCGAGCATCTTTATCGAACTTGACCTCTTCAACCTGACGATTCGATTTCTTTTTCTTCCGAGCATAAATGTCATCTCCTCGTGTGAGGATCTGGCGATTTGTAGGTGGAGCCATGTTTTGCTGAGGAAAAGAAGGTTTGGAAATTTTCCATGTTTGGGACTTTTGGTTGGAGTTTTGGTGGATTTGTGGTGTTTTTGCGGGCCTTTGGGTGGTTTTCGTGGTTTTCGTTGGGTTCTCTTTGAGTTTTCAGTGGGTTCTCTTTGAGTTTTCAGTGGGTTCTCTTTGAGTTTTCAGTGGGTTCTATTGGGCTTTCAGTGGGTTCTTTGGAATCTGGGTGCTTTGCGTTTCTTAATAACTATCGTAAAAACCATCATGTTATATTAAGCTGGAAAAGCAATGCTATAAAATACTAATGGAGCTATTTGATTCAAGTCAAGCAATATTATCGAGATGCCTGATTAATCTGATAAATTTGCCAAATAGGTACTGAGTATGGTACCTATTTGGGATAATCAATCATTTAGGGTTCAACAAGTGTGGCTTGTGCGAAACGGTCAAAATAAACTATAAAAATGGACTTTTTTCGGTCTTAGTAAATGAATGTGAATAACTTTAATTATTAATTATTTTTATTTTTATTATAGTCAAATAATGTTGAAGAAATTAGTAATATACGTACGATTAAATCTAGTTAATTAGACTGATAAATCCAAGGTTACCCTACATAATCATATAACCGACATAAAGTTCTAGAAGTTCTAAATTAGAACATATGAACATTTATATTTTCATAAATTTCAATGGAGTAAAGACTAGAATTAACATATTACTATTTCTGTTCTTAACAATATAACACACACTGTAACAACAAAATCACGGCTCAAACGCGAATCTTCACAATAACATATTTGTATATTTGATGTAGTTCCCGCGTATATATCCTATCCTACACTGTCCTTACTCCTCTACAAAATATTCCTGAAATGCCCTTTCCTGATATAAATGCTTGGATGCAAACTTGTAGACCGTCATGACCAGGTGTGGAAATCTTCGTGTAAAATATAACAGAAATCCATCTGGCATGGGCCCCATGGTCTGCTGCAGATTCATTGGAAGATCATTGAAATGATGCCCTTTGTTTCTCATAGCTCGCAGCAAATCAATCATGCGATCTCCATGATACTTTCGGTACTTGTTAAGATTTTCCACAAACGATTTATCCAGCCTGGAATGCCAGTCTTCTCCAACCACTTCAACTGCCTGTTGTTCAAAAAGCTGCAAAAGCTCACTATGCTCTACTCGAGTATCGTTTTCAAATCGATCCGAGAACTTCATGAGAAACTGTAGCTTCTTCTGCGGCGACCAAAACAACGGATGTAGAAGAATCTGCCCGGCATCTGGCCGACTTTTAGGATTAAACGAAATCATCCTTTCAATCAAATCCTTAGCTTCGACATTGCCCGTTTCCGATAAATCGTCCAGTTCCGAAAGTAAGTATGAGTTCTCCTCGATATTGCTCTCCCTCTTACTATTGACACCAAAAGGATGCTGACCTCGTGATAAAACATAATAGAAAACACATCCTAATGAGAATATATCAACAGCCCTGGTTAACCGTCGGTTACTGGTAGACCATTCTACAACCAAATCTGATGACGAGGTGATTGAATCATCTTCAGGATATCTACTTCCCATGGAGATCTCAGGGGCAGTCCAACCAGCAGTACCAGCCGGCTGAGCCGTAGTAGGTCTGAAACTTGACTGATCCCCTTCCAATCTCTTACAAAGGCCAAAATCAGAAATAAGCAGACGCACAGGACTGTATGCTTCGAGATTCTTATCCCGCCCTTTCTTATGCAGTTTCTTAGGAGGTGCAACCAAAATATTCTGAGGTTTGATGTCACGATGCACAATTTTCAGTGAATGCAAATGATAAAGCCCACTGGCTATTTGATGAAGAACCTGAATCGGATTCATTCTTCCAACCAAATCCGGAAATTTATCTGGACGTTCAACGACATCTTCCAGAGTACCAGGACAAAGCTCGAGAGCAATGTACAAAAACTGGTCACTTTGATGTTTACAGTAATATCGTACAACGTTAGGATGATCGTCACTATCCTGTAGAACAGTCACTTCTTGGGATGCAAGATCATAAAAGTTCAGCAACATACGTTTAACTGCGACTTCCCGATTCTCAAAGTATCCCTTGAATACCACAGTTCCCTGACTTCCATATCCTAGTGTTTCCTCCGTGACGGTCAATGGACTTGCTTGAAGACCTGAAGAATATTGCATGCCATTCTCCAACACCAACTCCGCGTTACTTTCGATTGGAACAACATTAAAATATTCATCATCTTCATCATCTTTCGAGTCATCGTTCTGTTGTTCAGATACTGACGATAATGATGCTGTAGCAGCTGATGGTTTGCCTTTTGAGCTCCTTTTTCCTCCTCTGCTTCCTCGTTTTCTCTTCTTCAGCGCTGCCGACGAGTCAGCAACCTGATTAGTTCCTGGCTCGGTGACATGCACATTTTTGTCGGCTTTACCATCAACCGCAGGCTGAGCGAAACCCCCAGATGCACTTTTGTCGACGTTAAGGTCGATTTTATGGTCTAATTCTCCATTCTGACTTGCGATATTATCAGAAGATGCGCTTTTCTCTGTCGACTCTGCATCTGATTTTATCTCATCCTTGTTGTCGGCAGACTCTCGACGAGATTTGCGATCAACAATATGGATCAAAGACTCCAGTAAATCAACAAGTTGAGGTAACCAGCCCATTTTGGCACCAATAAATATAGCCACAGCTATCAATAATATGCTTAGAACATTTTCCACCAGGCGGAAAATGAATTGAGTCCAAGTTCCATATGCAGTTGGCGGAAGAGATGGCCCGTGGTAAGGCTTCGTGGCAACAGGAGTCTGCTGCTTATAATGATAACTGTCGCCGTAATATTGACCGACTTCGTTCTTTTGTACATTTGCAGTCTCAAGGGCATTGACAGACGTTTGATATGGAAGCGGAAGATATTCGCTCTTTGCAGACTCCGAAAAGTGAGGAGTCTGCCCAGACATATGCACACCGATCATTGCCTTGACTAGACTTTCATAGCCTCCAGAGACATGGAGACCAGGATGCCAGTTTGCCATAGGAGCTTTTCCGACCAGAGATGGGAAATTGTCGCCAGATAATGCAAACCATTGACCGTCGCTAGTTCTATCAATGTAAGTTCCTTGCGAAGATCCAGCTACATTGAGCGGAAACTTGGGCTGAGGCAGTAAAACCATTGGACGACCAGCAGTGGTTGTGGATACAAAGACGTCAAAGACGTGAGTAGCTATTGAAGGCAGAGTTCCAGACCACATGGCAGGTCTTCCGGTGGCATTTGCCGACAGCGCCAGAATGGACTTTTCATGCAAAGGCGTGACATAGAGGTTATCAGGAGAAATGATGTGCTGGGTGACCAGGTCGAAGTCCATATTGTTTGGGCCCCAGGTGGAAAAGGTGACGTTCCAGATGACTTCTGTTTTGCTGTGGATTTCCAGAACGTAATCTAAGGTTAGAGGAGTTGATGGGAAAAGTCTGCCTAGAGAGGAGCTGCTGCCTACTAGAGGAGATGCTAGCAGAAATATGCCTGCTAGAGAGGAGATGCTAGCAAAAGTCTACCCACTAGAGAGAAGCTGCTACCAGAAATCTTCCTCCTAGAGAGGCACCACTGCCAAAATCTGCCTACTAAAGAGGCACCGCTGCCAAATCTGCTACTTACCGGTTCGTCCTATCATGAAAGTGCCGTCGTTTTTCCAGGTTCTAAAATCATCGTCGTCCTCGTCAAAGTCTACATCATCGTCCAGATTGACCAAACGACACTCGGATTTGCCAAGTCCTCCACTGTTTCCAGCTCCGTATACCTTTAAAATTTCCCCAGTGCTTGCATTTATTGAGTAGAGCGTGGTTGATCTTGTTCCTGTGTATATCTTGTCATCACCATCAATAAGAAACGGAGACTTCAATACCAACTGTTTTATCGATATCGGGAGCTTTTGCAGGCCTGAAGACGATAAAAAGAAGTAAAGAGAACCGTCTCCAAGCGGCTCAACGATCCAGGTGATGTCGCTTTCGTCTTCTCCATCAGCCGAGCCATTATGCCTCTGTTCAAAGTCCTTGAGAGTAGACACCTTAACCAAGGGATTCTCACCTTGAATTGACCACAGAGGAGTCCCAGTTTTGCGGTCTCGAGCATGCAAAGATCCATCGACAGTGGCTATTAGGAGGAAATCAGACAGAATCCACTGATCAATGGGCCGATAAGGCAGGTTAAACGGCTCGCCGTCGGCAGAAGCCTGAATGACGGCGTTTCCCGGCGAATCCTGCGATGGCTGCAAGGCGTTTTGAGAGACAGCCGCGGGATTCGGGGAAATAGACGCCTGTTTCAAGGGATATTTGGAGCCCTGGGCCGGCCATTTGGAGCCCTGAGACGGCGATTCGAGCCTGGCAGCGTCGCAAAGAGCCAAAAAAACCAGCAGGAACATCCAGAAGCCATTGAGGCGGCGGAAGAGGCGCATAATGGCGGAAAAAGGGTGGGAAAATCGCAGAGTCGGTTCAAATGGCCAGTAGAATCGAGGGTAAAACGTCGAACATTTGGCAATTCAGCCGAGTTGCAATAAAACACAGGATCCACCGATGGGTTGGAATTGGTTCAGAGAGGTGTTCTGGGTGGTGCGAGGGATGTTATGGTTGTTGTTTGACGAAGGAGATGGAGAAAGAGAAACAAATTTTTGTCAATCTGCATAGAGACGCAAGGAGAATAACGTTCGGGGTTGGGTGGAGAATTAGGTGGGAGAGGGGGGGTTGGGGGTTTTTCGGAGATTTAAGGGATTGGTTAATTTATTGTAATGGAATTGGTTATAAAGTTGAGAAGATAATTGTTGAAGAGAATTGTTGACTATGGTGGTGTTGAGTAGATAGTGGTTGTGAGCTGAGTACGAAGTGTGTTAGTTGGGGTTGTAGTTGTTGTATGCTGATTGTTGTTTTAGATGTTGTAGTTAATTGTTGTAGTTAATTGCTATTGTTATTCGTTATATTCGTTACTACTCGTATTCTTGTTCCCTATTCCTCTCTTATTCGTTTACTCTCATCGTCTTTCTCTCCTTCATTGTCTCTCTGTTCTTCTCTCCTCATCTCTCCTCGTATCCCTCATTGATCTAAGCTCGAATTGGAAATCATGGAGTGAGCATTATGCAGGTGCAATATACGGAAAAGCCACAAGGACATAAACGGTCGTATTGCCGGGCTTCAGGGTCTTCGAAGGGCCCAGAAGCACCACAAGCCATTGTTCGTCAATTTTGCTTATTTCGCTTTATTTCTCCTTATTCATCTCCTTTGCCTTCCCTGCTCATTGTCTCTAGTTGCTGCTTTCTAACTCCCATGCATCATGACTTTGATTCACCTTTGTCATCACCCATTGTTCAGACAACAAGCGTACTCTTTAGTTAATTCAACTAGTTTTCAGGTAGTTAAATCAGTAGTAAAGTCTCGTAGTCGGATAAATAATTGCGTATTTAGTAAAAGAAATATGAGTGTAAAGGTAAGAATATGCTGAGCTATTGCTATTCTCCTAAGACTAACCTTAGAATTGGTCCACCGATGGGCATTTCAAGCGTCAAGTGGTAAGTAATTTTGGGAATTCTGGAATTTTAAGCTCATTTCACTCTCCCACCTCACCCCTTGGGACTTTTGAGTGCCATACCCTACATTTCCGCTCTCTAACTCCAGTCTTCTTTCCGAGATAGCATCTCCTCCGATCCCAAGGCCACCTTCTTCGCCGAAAAAGACCGCTACCATCTCTATGTGTCCTACGCATGTCCCTGGGCTCACCGAACCTTAATTGTTCGAAAACTCAAAGGTCTCGAGGAAATCATCCCCATCACCTGTGTGGACTGGCTCCTTGAAGACAAGGGCTGGAAATTCCCCAAAAACACCACCGATGTCCCTGGCGCCGAGCCCGATCCTTTGTATGGGAATCAGTACTTGAGTGACTTTTACTTCAAGGCCAATCCCGACTATTCGGCCCGATATACCGTCCCATTGCTCTGGGATAAGAAGCTCCAGACTATTGTCAATAACGAGTCTTCTGAGATCATTCGAATGTTCAATACTGCTTTCGATGATATCATTGATCCGAAATATAAAGGAATTACCTATTATCCGGAATCGCTGCAGTCGGAAATCGACTCTTTGAACGAATGGGTTTATAACGACATCAATAATGGTGTATATAAATCGGGCTTTGCTACCAAACAAGAGGCTTATGACGAAAATGTCTATAAGCTCTTTGATTCTTTGGATAAGGTCGAGAAGATTCTTGCGTCTTCAAAGAGCGGATATTTGGTTGGAGATAAGCTTACTGAGGCTGATATCCGTCTTTATACCACCATTGTTCGATTTGATCCGGTATATGTTCAGCATTTCAAGTGCAATATCCGAGATATTCGTAATGGATATCCTCATATTCACAAATGGCTGAGGGAACTTTATTGGAAGAATCCAGCTTTCAAGGATACGACGAATTTCGAGCATATCAAGTTCCATTATACGAAGAGCCATAAGGCATATAATCCGTACGGGATTACGGCAGCAGGGCCAGTGCCGAATATTCTGCCGTTGTAGGCGATGGAGGGTGTTTCAGCGAACTTCGAATGGTATATGGCTGGATCTGGCAAAGGTGGTTTATTGGAGGATTTTTTAGGCATGAAAATACTCAATTGAACGAGGGAACATTACGATATGGAATTCCGTATGATGCCTCTCGTTGGAAATCACTCATTGTATTTCATGGATATTTAGTATGTAACTTTAAATCAAAACAGCTATTCAACAGCGTCATGCTGATATTACAATTCCAGCAAAATCTCGACTTTTACACAAAACCCGAATTAAATCGTAATTTATGTATATTTTACTCGTCATTTTTGGAATAAGTTTATTGAAGATCTTCACTTTTCATTAAAGACGCTACTTTTTCGTTGAAACTCATCTACAGCTTCAAGACAAACTTAAAAAATTTAACGAATTTGTCTTAAAATCTAAAAATTCTTATAATTTATTTCACCGTCCGATATAAGTTATAAAATATTGTATGTATACTTAGAATATTTAGTATAGAATTCCCTAGCAAAACGAGCCTGTATTGCAAACAACAAAAAACAAAGAATGTCATAATTAAGCACAATTCCTTTATAGAATACTCCTTGATAGAATACTCCTTATCGAATACTTCTTTTTAAAATACTCCTTTCTAGAATAGACCTTTTAGAACACTCCCTAATTTCTCTTGACTACCCTACTCCACCTTTACCACAAACTTCTCGGCACTCGCACCCGCCTTCAACCTATCCAACGCCTCATTCAAGCCCTTCAAACCTCCAGGAACTTCCTTCGGGTGAGGAGACGGAATAAACTTGCCGGACTTCAGATTCTCAGTCAACCAGACATGGAAGATCTCGTACCTTAAAGCGGCGTATTTCTCCGGAGGAAGGTCAAAAAACGTCAACTTGTGAATCTCCACATCGCCTGGATTATGAGCATTCTCCGGGTGAATAACTGGAGCCCATAGCAAATTCGCCTGGTGAGACCCTTTGGCTTGATTCAGAGCATCTAGAGCATGCTGAAGACTCGGACTACCACCAGCAGCTCCGAAACCAAGATAGAGATCAAGACCGTCTGCTTGAGCACCTTTGACGATTTCTGAAACTACTTCTTTCTCTCGATAATCATAGACTCTATCGGCCCCAAGAGATCTCAAGTATCCATGATTGGCATGTTTGGCTGTAGCATAGACGGTAAAACCGATCAATTTAGCAGTCTGAATAGCCACTGTTCCTACACTACTGGCACCGCCCCAGATCAACACGGCTTTCTTATCAGCAGGCGTGTACTTCGTGGTGGTTGGAATTCCAAGAATGGACCACCCGAGCCATACTGATCGGGTAGCCAGAGGAAGCACAGCACCCTGCTCAAACGAGTACTTGCTGGGCAAAATAGCAACATTGTTGGAATTTACAAGAACGTACTTCTGATAAGCGCCGTAGTCGGAGTTTTCAGTCTCAATGTTGCTGGCAGTTCCAATGACGTGAGTTCCTGGCTGGGGGCCGTCCTTGACGTCGGCTCCGACTTGTACGACGATTCCAGCGACATCGGAGCCAATTACGGCAGGATATTCGTTAATTAGGAATCCATGCTCCTTCTGGAAAATTTCAAGGGGATTTACAGCTATAGCCTTTGTTTCTACAAGAATATCATTGGGTCCAACGGCAGGGTACGGGCGAGGTTGTACGGTTAGCTGGGCGCCTTTTTCGGGGAGAATAGCGGCTAAATTGGTCGGCATGATGGAATTGAGACTTGAAACAGGTCATACGAGTCGTTTATATAAGGTTTGGAGGGTTGCATTTGCAATTACTAAGCGAAGCGGAGTTAGTTTTGGGCATCGGATATAAGTGGTAAGTAAGAAATGGCGTGTTAGTTAGGGAAGGGGAAGAGAAAGAATGGAGGAGGTAGGCGGGGGAGCAGAAATTAGAGGATTATGAGCTGATGAAAAGTAGAGAATAGATTGTAGATATCAAATAATTAATACAGTACTTTATCGTGGAATTATAGAAAAGCAGATTGCAGAATTGCAGAATTGCCAAATTCGGTAGACAATGCGGACATATCATGTGACTTAGGCGATAAGGAATAAATCAAGGCTTATCCAGCAAAGGAGAATGAGCGAGATATATAACCTTAAGAATCTGAAGTCTTCAATCTTGAGATTTATTTTATATTTACAGGCTAGGAACAACTCGTAGAGAGTGCTAGTAGCTAGATCATGCGTAGATGCAGAGCTGGTAGAATAGGCATATAGAGAGCAGATAGTACAGCACGTAGAATACAGTAGTCGAGATAACATGCAGGCCATGAGAAATGCTCGCAATTAAAGAAGATTGCCGAGAATGACATATTAAAATCATGCCTGACGTACAGCAAAACTGCCTGATATATACAGAAGTGGATGATAGGCCCAGAAGAACGTCATCACTCGACACAATACCTCCTCACTCGTCATCGTCAACTCTTCTCCTTCTGCTTCTCCCCCTTCTCCCTCTCTATCTCTCCCTTCACCTGCTTCAAGGCCCGGTGAATCTCCGGCTCCATCTCCTCGGCCTTGAGCATCACCACCAGCTCCTTTATATGCCCCTCATGCTCCAGCAGCAAGAAATCCTCATCACCGACATTTTCCCTAGAATTCCTCGCCTCCTGTAATCGCAATCGATAGAAATTATCCATCAGTTTATCATGTTCAAACTCCAGCTGGTCGTTTTTCAATAAATACCCCAGATGAGCCCCACCTTCCATGGCTTTCCAGTGGCTCCAGGCCCGAAAAAGCAGGTAAAACCCGGGAATATTAGGAATTACAGGCACCAGAGCCACCGGAAGCGTCAGGGGCGCTCCAATGAGTGAAAACCAGAAGTACTTGCGATGGTACGATCCAGCCCGATCTGCAAGCCCGCTCATCCGGTCAATTACCCGGCCAATGGACGTAATAGACTCCACATAGTTCACAGAGATCCTAGTAACGTGCGCAGGGTCCGTTTTAGCACGTTCCAGCTCGGAGATCTTGATTTGCACGGGATCTTTGGCGTGGGGCCATTGCACCGAGCGAAGCACGCTATTCCGGGCCGGAATGCTCTTCAAACTCCACTCGTCATAGCTAATTTTTTCCAGCAAGTTATCAGCCCATGCTACAAGGCTCTTTTTCCACTTTACATCGGACTTTTGCCACTCATTCCACAGCTTGGTTGCTCGAGCAGCAATCCTATCGTCGATGCGGGGAGATCCACTGGGCGGCGTGAGGGCCGCTGCACGCTGGCAGTAAAGAAAGCTGTGCCTTACGGACAGAGGGATCACGAAGAACCGCATGTCAGAGGAGATGGAGGAGAATGCGGGGAGGAAGAAGAAGAAGGACGGAGAGAAGGAGAGCGGTCACGTGAGCGGCACGTGACGTACACGTGATCGCGTATACGAGAAAGGGTATTTTTCTGTTAATTCTCGGTTATTTCACATTATATTTATATAAATATATATATATATATATATCCTTCTATTAAGCCTACCCTTCTTCTCTTTCTCTCCTCCCCCCTCCTCCCTCCCTCATCTCTCATCTCTATTCCTCCCTCTTCCTCTCTCTCTCCTACCACCACTGCTTCCACAACACCAAGCTTATCTCTCAACACACCCTGCCCGGCTTGAAAACTGCTGCTAATTCTGCGATTTCCAACCTTCGGGCAGCCTCCCTTAGCTTTCATTTCACCTAATTTTGCTGTTTCCGGGTCTTTTTGCTAAATAATTGCTGAAATTTCGTTATCGCCGACCGTATACGAGCTGTAACTCAACGCTGCGATAGGAATTCCGGCTGAAATTCTCGCTAACGGTTCTCGTGCACGGATCCACTCGCTAAGGCCTCTTTTCTGTGTTTTTTTCCCTGTGAATTTCCCTGAAAAACTCGCTTCTCGGCCCGCTTGCCGCCCGGCGCTATGTATTCCTCTAGAAGCAACGATAACCA
Source organism: Casaregolazyma suthepensis (assembly GCA_030568895.1). Classification (NCBI taxonomy): domain Eukaryota; kingdom Fungi; phylum Ascomycota; class Dipodascomycetes; order Dipodascales; family Trichomonascaceae; genus Casaregolazyma; species Casaregolazyma suthepensis. Next base: position 209,574 of record JAJMJB010000017.1, read on the forward strand.
GGAAACTACAGGCTCGGCGAACTCCTATCACTTGGTAGCTCAAACCGTCCCAGTATGGGTCCTCAAAGGCACGGAGCAGGGACCAGAAGTCCAGCCTCCTCCTAAGGTATATCAGGAGCAATATGGAGCGTTTGGAGGTGATTCTAGATACAATAACATGAGAGAAGGGTTCAGTGACGACAAGTCGCGGTGGAATTCCTTTCTTCTGTCTACAGGACGGCCGTTTATCACCAGTGAGAAGGCCACAGTGGTCAATGAGAAGGCTCTAGATGCCCAGGAAGACCTCAATTCGTCTTGGATCGGCTCTGACGGCGAACTACCGGGCGAACGAAGCCGGAGCAAAGTCCCCGAGGGCCCCACGGCGTACCTGGGGCCTACGAGGTACCTGATATCGCAGGACTCTAGAATGGCCCTGAAGAAGCGGGTCATATACGTGCTTCTCAACAACCCGTTTGTACCACTGACGTTGCGGTTGATCATATTTATTCTGTCGGTAGCTGCGCTCTCCTTAGCATGCTCGATATTCACACACTCGAAAAAGGCCAATCCCATGCCTGTCATGCAGCAGCCGTCTACCATTATGGCTGTATGTGTACAGACGTGTGCTTTGGTCTATCTAGTGTACATTACATATGATGAATATTCCGGCAAACCTATTGGATTACGACAGCCCAAGGCCAAGATGCGACTGATCATGCTGGATTTGCTGTTCATTATATTCTCGTCGGCCAATTTGTCGCTGACGTTCAATACGCTCTTCGACAGTCAGTGGGTGTGTATTCAAGACAGCGGAACCGTGGGCGGATGGCAGAAAAACTACGCTATTTGCTCGCGGCAACGGGGCCTGGCGTCTTTCCTGTTCCTGGTGCTTGTCATGTGGGTCGCGACGTTTACAATTAGCATATTTCGGCTGGTAGAACGGGTGAGCAAGTAGATTGGAATGCAGAGCGGTGATTCAGCTGATTCTGCCATTGTCTCTTGCCATTGTCTCTTGCCTCTGATTACTGCCTCTCATTACCTACCCTCTTACCCTACATTATAAAGAGCTAAATTTACCACTTTGTTCCAAATCCATCCGTCTGTCTCAGCTAGCTTTCTCGACACTCATCTCCACGGTTACCCGGCCTTCCACTTATAGAGCCAACTTTAAGCTCTGCTGTTAACAGTTTGAGTCAAATAACCAGTTCCAACGAGCAAATCACCGGTTTATTTGATATTGCTACTATTTCACAGGTATTGAGCTTCTAGGCCTGTTTAGGAAATCTGTCTGTATATTCTGCTCAGATAGATTTGATTGGTTTTTGTTGTGATTTGGACAGCAAAGCAGTGTGGAATCGGCTTTTTTTCGCTGCAGACGGCCGTTTTGGACACTGAATGGCCTGTTTTATGGATTGTACGGGCTCGTTATTACCTAATATTGGCTTATTTTTCTGTTTTCGATAGCTGGAGGTGTGAAATCAGTGAAATCTCTCGATTATGTCGAGCAATTACCAACAAAACAAGCAGGAGCATCACTGGCATCCTTCGCATATGCCAAGTAGGCAAGATATGAGACGAGAGAGCGAGGCGAGAGATGTCACTGCTCAATTGTCGGCTCTGACGGTGGCGGAGGGAGGAAAGTCGACGGATCAGGGGACTCAGGAGGAGTCGTCTGAGGATGTGGTTATGAAGGAGGGGGGAGAGAGAGGAGGAGAGAGAAAGGAGGAGAAGGAGTTTGGAAATCAGGAGAAGGATGTTGTGGGGGAGGAAAAGAGTGTTGTGGGGGAGGAAAGGAAGCCTGCGGAGAAGGAAAGGAAGACTGTGGAGAAGGAGAAACTTGGAAATGATGATCCTGAGTCGATAGCTGGAGAAACAGCGAGTGGCAGTGCGCAGGGTTCTAGTCTGGGCGGGCTTGGAGGCGAGTCTAATGATCTGATAGACGTCTCTAGTGAGCCTGGTGGAGAGGGAAATGAGCCTCAGACGGAGCAAAATGAGCCTAAGACTGTGCCAAATAAGTCTAGCTCTGAGCCAAATGAGCCTAGAAGTCAGTCAAGTAAGTCTAGCTCTGAGCCAAATGAGCTTGCGACCGAACTTTTTGGCAGTTCGAATGCTCCAAAGGACGAAAATTTGTCCTTCAATGCGTCGCAAAAGGAGTTAAAAGATGACGGCTTGCCCTTCAATGCGCCTGAGAAGGAATTAAAGCATGCCGATTTACCGTTCTCTGCATCTACGAAGGATAAAAGTTCAGATGCAAAGGCGGATTTGCCTTTCGACACACCAAAAGAACCCAGCTTGCCGTTTAATGACGAGATCCTGTTTTCAAACGCATCTACGGACCAAAAGGAGGATGAAAATTTCGATGCGTTCGAGGACGAAGGGCTGAGCTTCAATGCACCGCAAAAAGACAGCTTGCAAAAGGACGACTTTTATGCCTCTCAAGGTAATGAACCGGCCCGTTCAGATGACCGCCAAAAGCCTAGCAATAACTCCACCAAAAGCCTTGATCTCGACAAGGAGCCGGAAGAACTCTCTTTTCATGCCGAAGACGATGTATACTCAGAACACCATGTCGACGACGACGGCAATGTGTACGACGAGCAGGAGATTGAAAGTCACGAGTTTGGAGATCTGCAGGAGGCTAATCATCTTCCTGGCTCCTCTGATAAGCCATCTCAAGAAGAGCCGAAAGAAGACAAAAATATAGACGATTCTGAACAGCAAAGTGACCGTGGCCAGCCCATTGCTGAGGATTCGTTTTCTTCATCTCAAAATCATCAAACGGTCGACGACAAAGCTAATGCATCTACGGCTGATGCTCCCGCTGAGAATGCTCTGCCAGCTGCTGAAAAGGACGTTTCTGACGACACTACTGCAAATGATAGTTCTGCTAGTTCTGGCCGACCAGCACATCATCGTGAACGACCGTTGTCCGTCTTTGCAAGCTCTGACCAGGGAGATGATTTCTTCGCGAGCCAACCTTCTGAGTCTCAACATGATCGCAAGATCTCGGCATTTGCAAATTCGGAGCTTGCAGATGACGATTTCTTTGCGAGCCAATCTAATAACCCTGTTGAGTCTCAGCACGATCGAAAAATATCAGCATTTGCTAATTCGGAGCCTGGAGACGATTTCTTTGCAAGCCAGACCTCTGATAGACCGGCAGCATCTCATGATCGCCCAATATCGGCATTTGTGAATTCAGACACTGGCGACGACTTTTTCTCCAACCAGGCATCCAGCCAGCCGGAATTTCAGCATGATCGCAAAATCTCAGCGTTTGCAAACTCCGAGCCTGGAGACGACTTTTTTGCAAACCAAACTTCTAATCAATCGGCTGAGTCTGGGCATGATCGCAAAATATCGGCATTTGCGAATTCCGAGGCTGGAGATGATTTTTTCGCAAGCCAGAGTAATAAGCCAGCTGATGAGCCAGCTGAATCTGGGCACGATCGAAAAATCTCAGCATTTGCAAATACAGAACCTGGAAATGATTTCTTCTCATCAATTGCAACGAAGGAAGATAAAACCGGTTCAAATTCAACGCATGTCCCCAGGACGGAGTCAGTGGGCAAACCAAAGGAGACAGCGAACAAAAGAATATCCTTATTTGCGGGTAATCCAGACGACACCTTCTTCAGCTCTTTAGGTGCAGAGAGCGTACCTGAGGAACCCAGCAAAGATTCAGATAATGGTGATTCTAAGCAGCTGTTTGGGGATAGTGCAGTTGATGATTCCTTCTTCGGCTCAGCAGCAACAAAAGAGCCCGAGGCTGACGGTGACAAGTACGCTACAGATGACGAGAAACAGACCGACAAGCAGAACAGTCTACGAAGCCCGCTGTTTGAGAACACTCATGTCAAAAGTTCGCTGGATTTCGCCAGTCCTAATCAGTCCAAATTGTCGACATTTTCTTTTCTGGAGGAAGACGAAGATTTATTACCTGATGAAGCGGACAATGAGCCCACTCCTGCAGCTCAACAGGAGTCGGATAGATATCAGCCAGTTTCCGCTGCTGCGACTAGACCTGCCTATTCAACTGCCAATTCTGGTTCGGCTTACCAGAGTAGCAATGCAGGCCCGGCTTACCAAAGTAGCAATGCAAGCTCGGCTTATCAGAGTAGCAATGCAGGTTCCGTCTATCAGAATCAGTATGCGCCTCAGCAGCAGCAGCAGCAGCCTCGTCCGCCAGCCGGCCAGACAGGCACGAAGCCGAAAGGCAACGCATTTGATCTTCCTACGAATTTTGTGCCCAGGCCGACTGTGCGACCTTCAGCTTCAATGCACACCATGCGCAATGTCACGCCTCCGGTCAACGCTGCCTCTGGTCCTTCGTCGCAGTATCAGACTGGCCCAGGACCTCAATATCAGCCAACTGGACCTGCTCAAGGCTCTCAATATCAGCCAACTGGACCTGCCCCAGCCTCTCAGTATCAAGCTGGTCAGGGCCCTTCTTCTCAGTATCAAGCAGCTGGCCAGGGCCCTACGTCCCAGTATCAGGCAGGTCAGGGTCCTACGCCTCAGTATCAAGCAGCTGCTCAGGGCCCTCAATATCAAGCTAGGGGTCAAAGTCCTGCCTCGCAGTACCAGGCAGCCGCTCCAGCTCCTGCTCAGTATCAGCCGGCCCCCTCTCAGTATCAAGCAGCAGCGCCTGCCCCAGCTGCGGGTGTTCCTAACCCCTATCAGTCGGCGGTGAAACCTGCAGGTCCACCGCCTAATAAGGGGCTTACCAAGAGCAAGTCTTTCTTTGAGGAGCTCCCGATAACGACTAGAAAGCAGCCATCAAGAAGGACAAGTGCTGCGACATTGGTAGCAGCTCCAGGAGCGTCTCTTGCTAATCAGCCTCCTAGCCAGTACGGAGCAAATGCCTACTCTGCGCAGGCCCCACCTTCGGCTGCTGCTCCACCTCCAGGGCCAGCACCTGCGCCTCCTAAGAATCCATATGCTCCTTCAGCTGGTGGTCAGAATGGCGGTTCTTATAGCCCGATCAGCCCGCCTTCGAGCTATGCCCGCTCCAGAGCAGGATCTGTGCAAAATCGCTCTGTTGGAAGTGCTTCACCGGAATCAAAAAGGGCTCAGTCTCCTTATGCTCCAGTACAGAAATCGCCGAGTGCTGGGTTTGCCTCTCTTCAGTCTGGCTACAAGCCTAACCAGTATGGGCCACAGCCTAATCAGTATGGGCCACAGTCTAATCAGTATGGTCCCCAGCCGTCTGCCGTGAAGCCATCGCCGAGTCCTTATCAGCCTTCGCGTGCAAATAGCTTTACGCAGGGACCACCGACGGGTGAGCCGAAACAGCCCCCTCCAAAGGGTGGACCTCCAGCTAGTCGTGCTGCACCGCTTGGAGATTTGCCCATGGATTTGACCAAGCATACTACGATTGAAAGTAATGCTCATAAGTCGCAGGGATATGGACCTAGATCTCACTTTTCGTCTACTTACAGTGAGAGTGGTGGTTCTGCTCGATCGTCTTCTCCAGTTGATACTGCTTCACTTATGCAAAGGCAGTTTCCTATTTTTCACTGGGGAGGAGGCAGTAAAGTCGTGCATGTGACTCCGGCTTTGGCTTCGTATGGAGCTCTGCTTGCTCAAACTCAGGTGACGGTGGCTAATGTCCAGAAATATTTGAAGGACGATCAGTATGCGCTATTTGGCAAATTTCCAGGGCCTCTGGTAACCCCGAAAGGAGCAATAAAGAGCAAGAAGAAGGAGCTTGAGAAGTGGATCGAGGAGAAGATTCAGTCAGCTGAGAAGCATGTTGATTCAATTCTCAAAGGAGATCGGCTTATTCTCTGGCAGTTTTTGCAGATTCTGGTTGGAAGTAACAGCCATATTTCCAAAATAGGCCCAGAAGTCCGTGAGAAGATTGCTATATTGTTGAATCCTCGAGCTGCTGCTAAGGGATCGAAGTCGCAGCAGACAACACTTGCTTCTGATATGTATCGGCCATCATCGCACCAGGCACATCATCGACACAGCTCTAGTGTTGAATTTTACGGTGCTGCTGGAACTGCTTTGGGAAGTGCAAGGGCATTCCGTGAAGATATTCGAGCCATCTATTCTTGCATTGAGGTAGGAGATCGGGAAGGTGCTCTGCAGTTGTGTATCGACAAGAATCACTGGGCCCATGCTCTCATTATTGGTGGATCTTTGGGACCTGAGGTGTGGAATCAGGTGGTGGCTCAGTTTGTGTCGTCGTCAGTCGAGTCAGTGGATGGAATGTATTCTCGAGGGTTGAGTCTCATGTACCGGGTGTTTTCTGGGGCTGGAGAGAACGCAGTGGCCGCTATGCAACCTCCTAAGACGATGTCTGCGAATTTTGCTCAGAACGATGATCACTATCATACGCAGATCACGCAGATTCTTGCCGACTGGAAATCATACTTGTCTTTCATGTTGTTGAATGAAGCACCTCAGACGAAAGAGGCTATTCTTGGGTTGGGCAAGATGCTTCTGGAGCATGGCTATGTTGATGCAGGCCAAATCTGCATTATTTTGTCGGGATCGCCGTCGTTTGGATCTCCGGGCGATATAGGAATTACTTTGGTTGGTAGTGATTCTCGCCATGAAGCAGCCGGAATGGGCCGTGATGAGGATTCGCTTCTTATGAGCGAGATATACGAATTCATTCTTCTCAACAATGCGCCTACATCGGTCAGTCCGTCTCATCATTTGCTTCTTTACAAGCTTCAGCATGCAGTACTTTTGGTGGATTATGGATACGTGCAGCAAGCTGAAAAGGTGACTGAATCGGTCTCCAGCCTGGTCAAGAGTGCATCTAAGGCGAAATGGAATCCCAAGTTTTTGGCTCTACTGGACAACGTTTCGAAATGGACTTCTCACGATAACGACTCGAATGCGTCTGGTTGGTTTGGCAAATCGTTGGATAAGACGTTCATTCAGTCGTTTAATAAGTTTGTTGCTGGAGATGACGATGCTCGGCCTGAATCCGAAAGTGAAGCTGGGGATGATTCTGTTTTCAAGCGTATTGCTTCTACGCCAGCTCCTCAAATGACAAGTTCTCAGAGCATGAACAGCAGCCCTTACAACGGAATGAGTGCCGGTAGCAATGCGTATGCCCCGCCTAGCAGTGGCCAGATGCCGATGTTGAACAGAGCTCAATCGATGTTTACTTTGGGCACTGACCCAGTGGGTTCCGCCGATATCTCCGATAGCCAATCGCCCTATGCTCCGGACTCTGCCTATGGGCGATCTTCAGTTCCTCCAGAAGACCCCGGCTTCAACTCTGTTTACGGGCGATCTTCAGTGCCTCCTGACAGACCTGGGTCGAACTCATCGAACTTTTCAGGACTCAGCAGGCCAGTTAGTCCTCATTCTCCGGTGATGTCTTCTCATGTGCCACGGCCATTATCGCGGGTGCAGACGCAGACAGCTCAAGCGGCCTCCAAGGCACCGCCTGCTGCGCGTAACAATGGGCAAATTTATGAGAACAAGGTGCCGGCATCGCAGCCGGATTTGGCATCTCAGGCCAGGTTGGCGCGTCCCGCTAATCCGTATGCTGCAGCGTCTTCTGACAATTTGCAAAAATCAGTAGTGGCATCACGTCCTGTCAATCCTTATGCTGCGTCTTCTGATAATTTGTCAACGGCATCGCGTCCTGTCAATCCTTATGCTGCTGCTTCATCTGATAATCTGTCGACAGCTCCAGCAGCAGCATCTCGCCCTGTTAATCCGTACGCGGCTTCATCTGATAATTTGCCGAAAGCAGCAGCTTCGCGTCCCGTCAATCCGTATGCTGCAGTCTCTTCAGACAATTTGCCGAAGACAGCTCCGACAACAGCATCTTCTAACAGGTATGCACCGGCACCTGGTGCGACATCGTACTTTCCTGAGGCGAAGGAGGAGAGTGCACCGGCTGCTGCTGAGGGCGCCCATGGTGCTTACGGCTATAATCCTTATGGTGTTCCAGCATATAATGGGCCTGCAAATAATCAAGGCTCAGAAGCACCTTCAGACAAAGCAGACAGTTCGAAGGAAGACGCATATGCCCCTAACTCCTATGGCATTAGTGCTGAGCCCGAATCTGCAGATACTGGCAAAGGCGACGATGGAGGATATGGAGAGGACGATGGGTATGATCCAGAAGGGTATGATCCGGAAGGAGGGGATTATGATAGGTCGTCGCGGCCATCTGGCAGTTCTGTGAAGAGTTATCAAACAGCTGCGAGTTACAAGCCTGAGCCGGAGCCGGAGAGTGAGAAGAAGGAGGAGAAGATCGAGGAGGAGGACGACGAGGATGATAAGAAGAAGGCTGGAGCCAAGGATACAAAAGGCTGGTTTGGATGGCTTCGTAAGGGATCGGAGCAGAACGATAACAAGCCAAAGGCCATCAAGGCCAAGCTGGGAGAGGAGAGTTCGTTTTACTACGATAAGGATCTGAAGCGATGGGTCAATAAGAAGGCACCGATGGAGGAGCAGAAGCCGGCCGCACCACCACCGCCGCCGAAGTCGCTGTCGAGCACGCCGAAGCCGTCAGCAGGACCGTCAGCAGGGCCGTCTGAAGCACCTACGCCGTTGTCCTCCGCCCCGCCTGGACGTCCGTTGTCCGCTGCACCGTCCGCTCCGTCTTCCGCCCCGCCTGCCGCCAAAACACCGCTTTCCGGCGGCCTCGACGAGCTCCTTTCTGCTCCACAGGCGCCCCGTCGTCCAGCGCGCAAAAACGCCCGTTCGCGCTACGTGGACGTCATGGCGGAGAAATAGCGGGGATAGCAGCGGGATGCTATGCGGAGAGCTATGCGGAGCTACACGGAAAACTACACCGAAAGCCATCTTCCCCCCTCCATACATTACCTAGATTTTGCATTGCGTTATAATATATTTTGCTCATCTATATAGCCCCGAATAAGCTTTTGCTTGCATAAGAGTACATTATTCAATAAGACAGAGTAGTTCACGAGTCGGGCTTGGACCTCCGGGGGTATCCCATGTACGAGTTGATGGCGTTGTTTTCGTTGAAAAACGGCCGGCTCTCCAGGTCCTGGTACGGCAGGTCCATAGGCAGAGCGGCGTTGTAGGCGGCTTCCTGCGGCGTGCTGCGCTGGCTGTTATCGTATTGCGGTGTTGATAGGCGAAAGTCGGACGAGTATTGGTCCGTCTGGCTGGACCGACGTTGGCGCGGCTGCTGCTGCTTGGATGCCGGGCGCTCGGGCGGCTCGAACTGCGACGATACGGAGTCTGAGCGCGAGGGTTTGCTGCGGGCCATGAGAACGGGCATCTGCGACTCGGACTGCAGGTCAAACTGGCCCTGCGCAGAGCTGTGGCTTCCGTAGTTGTACAGAGGCGGAGTCGGCAGCGAGGTCGGCACCCCCAGTGCATATGTAGAGTTATTTCGGCTGGTCATAGGAATGTCGTAGCAGGAGGGGCCCTGGGTCATAGGCTGGACCGATGGGTTCTGGAACTCAAACGGGTAGCCCGACGAGAAATGCTGAGGCGTGGTCTGTTCGTAGGCGGAGGTCATGTACAGCGGCTGCTGCTGGTTGGTGGTGGAGCCGCCGAAGTATGAGAGGTCGTAATGCTGGTATTGCGATGCATAGCTGGCCGGCTGCTGCTGGCCGTCGAGAGCGGTGGCCGAGTGGCTCAGGGAGCTCTGGGAGACGTTGAGGGGCATTTGCTGCGACTGGAAGGAGGCCAGCGGGCTGTCGTTGCCGGCCTTGAGGTCGGAGCGCGAGGCTTCGTCGGCGGACTTTTCCAGGCCATCCTTGACAGCGGGTTTTTTGTCGTCGACGTCGCTCTTGGAGCTGTCGGTAGATCGCGTCGAGTACGACGTGGAATTGCCTGCAATACTTTTGTTGGTCAATGGGGTGGAATATGCAGCGTCGCCATTGACCTTCAGGGGATCGTAGAGAATGCTCTTAATGTCCTCAACAAACAGCGGGTACAGCTTGTCGACAATGTGTTCTTTTTTGGCAAAGGCGTAGGCTCGGTCGAAGGGGATCCACACGCCCTTGAGATGCATGGCGCCGACCTTAACGACGTGCCGATGCTTCTCGGTCTTGAGCAGGCCGTCGCGCCTGCCGCGCGTCATGCCGGCGACATTGAGCAGCTTGGTGCCGTTGATCATGTTATTGTCCTCGCGGCGGGCCACGCAGATGTTCTTGGCTTCGACCTGGAAGCACAGCGTGCCTTCTTCTTCCCAGAGCGTGGTGGTGACCTTTGGGCGGGCATTGTGGGCCATTTTCCACAGCGGCGGCGACGTCAGCGAAGAGGACGAGTAGTCGGCACTGGTGGAGTTGTCATAGGCGTCCAGGGTCGGGGAATTCCACATGCTAGGCGGGGACGAGGAGTCGGAGAAACCGCCGGGGCGAGGGAGAGGAGGAGAGGAGAGGAGAGAGGAGAGCAAACGTATAAGAGCAATAAAGACAAGCTCGCGGCAATTGACAAGAAAGTAACAACAAACTTGCAACAAGAGACGAGAAGTAACCACAACTTCCAATTGCGTCCGCCGATTCACCACTATCGGATTATTATCGCAATCACCAACCCAGACGATTATCTAAGTTTGCGTGTTTTGCCAGCTGCTATATTTGGCCCGGGCTGCTGCGGTGCGGAGATTATAGGCGTTGATATCTAATTTAGATAAAGCCAAATTACCAAGGGTCCAGACGCTTCCAAACAGGAAAACAAGGGGGGTTGTTGAGGAAACAACAGGAGGTTGGGCCGAATAAGCAGGCAGCGAAAAAAAATAAAAAACAAGCAGAACAAAAAAAACAAAAAGTTAGCTGAAGACGACAAGGGCCGAGAATTTGCGCTGCGGTTTTTTGCCCCGATGCACCCACTGAGATTTCCGCCAAATCGGTGATGCAAACGAGTTATTATATTTCCAAGTCAACCAACAATGGCCTTGGAGTTTAGCCATTGACACCAACAATCCTTTATTTCTTTTTTTGGCTTGAACAAAAAGCAAACAAATCCAACAAATGATAAATGCTAAATGTTCCCATCGAAGCATTCTCGGCCACAGTGGGCGCGCGTAATCTCCAGCCTATGGGGGCCACAAAAGCTGCAACGAAGCCTTGATGATGCTTCCATGCTATATATGCATCTTCCATGCCATGCACTGACTGTTCCTGCTCCCCCTCCCCCTCCTACCTCCCTCCCCTTCCCATCCAACGTTATTTCTCTTCGATGGTATTGTTTTAGACATGTTTTTCTTTTGCCTTTTTCCACTCTCCTTCTTCGATTTCGTGGGCCCCGTGTCTCAGATGTAAAGCCATTTCTAGACCTCGCACTGGGTCCAAGTCCCCCATAATTTAGACGAAATTATCATCCGAGCTCGGGCCGACCGCCGGCGCCAGATCTGGCATTGTTTGCCTGGAATCGTGGAGAAAACTAACGTCAGGGCCAAACGAAAGCCGGGTCCAAAATATATACGCATTCGCAACACTCACCTTTTTGCAAAATAATACATAGTTTTTTTCCAGCCTAATCCTTCAATGTTTTACTAGCCTTGCTTGTGCATGTTTTTCACTTAGTCTTTTTTTTTTGCCAATATCTTTTCTTGCTGTATTAGTAGACTTTAAACTCTATTGTTCTTGGCCAACAATTTATACCGCAAAGACCTTTTGGCCGTGTATGACTCCACATCAATCCTCCTGCATATCACTTTCTAGCTACTGCTCCGGTGTATCGGCCGGTTTGCAGTCCCTGCGAAATACTGGAGACTTCCTCCTTGAGAACCGCAACCTCGCGAACCAGAATCGACTCCTCCTTCTTATACGTCTCCTTCTGAACCTCCAGGGCGTGGATCCACTTCCTGTACTTGGGCTGGTCAAAGTGTTTTCGAAGATCACATGCCACCAAACTTTTCTTCTTTCGTTCAACAAACACCGGGTCCTCCTGCTCCAAGATGCCGTCCAGGAAATCCCGCCCAAACTGCCAAATGCTCTTGAGCGTCTCCAGTCCTCCATTCTCGTCGCATACTGCAACCGCTCCATTCTCCGCCTCCTCGGCTCCGTTCTCCGCCTGCTCCTTGGCACTTCCGTTCTCCGGCTCCACCACCTCATCCTTGCCATTGGCCGCCTGCTGAGACACCTTGCCGTTCTCCTTGCCATTCTCCTTGCCATTCTCCTCCTCAGGCGGCTCCTGAGCCTTCTCAATTCGCTTCATCATGTACTTTCGTCGAAACACCTCGTAGTGCTGCTCAACAGTCGTATCAATCAGGTCAATCATATGGCAGTTCATTAGAAGACCTTTCAAGCGGATGAAATCACAATGATCCGGGTTCTCGACCTCGGCAATGCCCCAGCCGTACTGGCGTCCTCGCACTTTGGTGCCGCCGGGCAATTCGTGGAACTCCTCAGATGCCATGACTGCAAACGGCATATGCTCGGCCAGGTCCCGGAAACTCTCATTGGTGTACTTCATCTCAATCCCGTCCAAGTTGGGCGTGTACACAACAATGTCGTTGGCGGCAATTGCGCTGCGAATCTCACGCTTGAAGTGCGCGCGATCCTCTGGCGTCAAGGAATCGGCCTTGGCGATGACCGGGATCAAATTCACCCGCTGGCCCAGTTTCTGCATGGCGGTAATATCCAAGGGCAGAAGTCCGTGGCCGTTAGGACGGATGAAATAAAGGCAAACATGAACCCTGGTGTCGACAATTCGACTTCGATCAGGCTGCTCCTCTTGGATCATGTACAAGCAATGTTGAGCGTCAATGTAGTTGATCAGGGGCTGCCAGCAGTGATTATTGTCGGAATAATCACCGAATCCAGGAGTATCAATGACGGTGAAATTGACCGTGAAGCCATTCTCCTCGTACTCGGTCTCCTTGATCTCAATTCGGCTCGTCTTTTCCCACTTGTTCAAGGGATTGGAGCCCAGCATTCCCGACAGAAACGTGTAGTCCTTGTCGGTATAAAACTCGTCCTCAAAGAGAGTATTAATGAAGGTCGTCTTGCCGAGGCCAGACTCTCCGGCGACCATGAGCGTGAAGGTCGCTCCGGAGCGCGCAATCTGATCTTCCCTAAAACACACGTTAGTAACGGTCTGGAAAAAGTACAACATGGGAGGGGATATTACTTTTGAAAGGGCAAGGACGAGATCAGGCCGTTGACGGCAGCGTTTCGGCGCTTCCTGACGAGCTTCTTGGCGGGAATGCCTGCAGACGAGTACGGTCCGTCAGGCAGCAACAACGCTTCAGAAGCAGCAAAACTATCAATGGGAACATGGTCATACGAGGGGCTGGCACTCATGGACGAGTTCTCGAAGTGAAAATGGTCGTCGGGGGTCAGTCGTGGGGGCAATTTGGCAGTGGTCAGGTCGGACGGCAGCCGGGCGCTATCGTCGTCGGAATCAAAGCCTACAGCAGCATGCTTGGAGCCGCCGAGAATAAAATCCCGGGATCCGTAGTCAGATGGGGAGGTGGAAAAACGGGCGAATTCGGAATTGTCGAAATCCATGGTGGGAAATTTACAGTTGGAAATAGTTGTTGGTAAGAAGGAAGAATTGCGGGGGATCAACAAACCTATTTAGGAAGGCAGGGGAATTACACTATGTACAGAACAACACCTAAGAAGCCGGCGTATGAGTGCGGAAAATGTCGCCTTTTTGCTTCATGGATGCTATGATGGCCTGGTCGTTCGACGGCTGCTTGGAGGGATCTGGCCGAGGCTGGTCGATAGGTGCTGGGGGTTAGATAGAAGTTAGTGAATAGAGCATAATACTCACTTTCAAACACGGATCCCGACATGACAATGCGAGCAGGACGAGTCGACGCATCGATGGTGAATGCTATGTAATCCACGACATCGCGCTCGTTGACCTGGGGCTTGTCGAGCGAACTGTCGATTCTAGCTAGTCTCTGTCTTGATTCAATACGATATACAATCTGGCAGTGCGACAACGGCTCTCCGGGTAACATTACCGGCTGGAAAAACACCACACGAGGCGTATCGTTGAATTTGACGAGTTTCCAGTCCAGCAGAGTGCCGGCTGGTAGGCTGGCCAGGCGAGTTTTGAGCGACTCCAGGACCCAGATGCTGAGGTTATCCTGAACGGAAGCCAGGTTATTTGCAGCAAACGCCTTGTTAGTATTGACGTAAAGCTCCAAGGCCTGGTTTTTCCACTCGAGGAATCGCGGTTTTATGCTGGATTTCAGCCGGAACTGGGCGACCATGACGGTCATTTGAAACAACGTAAACAGCCGGCGATACATGGCTCGGAAACGCAGTTTCGGATCAGAGAAGATCGACGGGATGTTGGCTTTACATGGCTGAATATACAACTCGTTGGCAATGCCCAGGTGCTGCAGTTCTACCTTTTGAGTAGCCTGTTTGGCAGCGTAGGTTCGTATTGATCCGGCATGAATTGGGGAGAAAACGGCCGGGCGTATTATACGGGATGGAGAGCTATATAGTGTGAACGGAGAGCTATTTAATCTTCGGTAGAGAAGAGAGAGGGAGGGTTTGGAACGGGGGTTTAGCATGAGTGGTGAAAAACGGGTGAGTGAAAAATAGTGGGAGATCTGGGATGGACTCCAATGGAGAATATAGTTAGGTTATAGCGTTAGAATTTAAGAGGTGATGGGGGGATATTGTGGAATTGATACTGATATTGTACAGTGATATAATATCTGAGATCATTGAGTAGAATATCTTAGTGAGCGTAGTTATCGTAGTTACCGTTAACTATACTGAGACCTTATACTGAATCGTACAGTGCACTCAGGCACAACGACGAAAAAAGCACGCTAGAAGAACAAAATTAACAACAATAAAATATTACATAATTTAGAAACTTCTTAAACTTTAAAAAGACCACGCTTCTACGCCTGTTACCCTACCGTATTCCATATTGGATTGCAATTACTTAGATCATCTTATCTCTACTTAACCCATAGTATTCTTAAGCTAGTATTCACACTTGTTACATACTATCATATAGGCCTATACTGCTATTCGTATACTCCTATACTATCATACTCCTATACTATCATACTCATCCTATACTTCTCATACTCCTCCCCTCCTCCTATTCTCCTATTCTCCTCCCTACAACTCTACACTCGACGTATGGCCCGTCTCAACCTCATGAAGACTCTCGGAAATATGAGATGATCTCACATTATGAGCTACATGAGCCGCAAACGGTCGCAGGAAATTAAGGTATATCCATCGCGCACCATTGTAATGAGGAAGGCCCAGGTACAAAAACAACAAGGTCTTCAAAAACCAGTAGAATGGGATCCAATACAGAATAGCTGCTGAGAAGAACTCAATGACACTGAACGCAGCGTAAACCACCCAATAGGTTAGGTAATGGACATCATCTTTGGTACTGGACGTTTCAAGCGCAATAAGAGAATAATAACCTGGAATAATCAGTGTGGCAATGTTGGAGAGTAATTCACCGATACTAAGGTTAGATCTGAGATCCGGCAATGCCGACTCAATGTATACTTACCCTCCTACATTTGTGAAAATCATAATGAAATAGAAGAAAATGAACCCCAGAGCAGCGTATGTTTTGGGGATTCCTGCGAGTTAGGATATTCGAGAACTAAACGACCAGTCAGGGAGACGACGGCCGTGTGATATTTCTCTCTACCTACCACTTTGTGCCTCAAACGAATGCAATAAAGACGATCGAGATAGTTCCTAATTTACTGTTAATATCATACGTAATATCATACTCAATGGAATTTATCTTATCACACTCTAACTAACATCTGATCTATCTAACTATAAATCATAACCTAACTAAACTTACCCTATCGAACCCATTCAAGGTAGCCAGAAAATTATGCTGATATGGAATTGACATGATGAAAGATATCAAGAGTCACTTGGAATCAACAGAAAGAAGCAGAAAAGTCGGTTGATTGAAATTCACAGGGGAAAAGAATTATTGGTGGGTGCCACAGCAAACTAACCCGATTTGGATAGAGAAAAATAAGCGACGGGGAGGGAGGAAGAAGGGGGATTGGAAAAGGGGGGTTGATAGGGATTGGATTTTTTCCTTATTATTGTATTATTTTATATATTATTGCAATATAGCTGTATAGTATTATTCCCCCTATTTAGTTATAGATCTGTAATTCTAATTATATCTTTATTATCTCCTTGGTTTTTTGCAGTGGTCACGTGATGTTTCAGCCGTAAAACAACGGATATCATTTATTTTATAATATTTATTATTGTTTATTGGTTATTGCTATCTTCTGTTCAATTCCTCTTTTTCTTACTTCTCATTTTCTTCTCATTGTTTGCTTTGTTTGTTCCTTCTCTCTTCTTCCTTGCGTTGCTATCACCAGTTTGCTCGCATAGAAAGCTGTGAGATAGTTCTTAGAAGAAATAAAGAAGAGAAAGAGAAGTAGGGTAGAGAAAGAGAAATAGAGAAATATAGATATACTATTTATATACGGAAGAAATACTATATGGAATATACAGAAATATATTGATAAGTTATTAATTAGAACAATTGAATGTAGTTATAATTATACGAGGCTTTTGTCTATCATACGATGTATCATATCTAAGTAGAACTAGCAGTACTAAAAGTACTAAAATAATAAAAATACTAGATTTACTAAAATATTAAAAGTACTAGAAGCACTAAGAAGAACTAAATTTACTAGAATTACTACTAAAGTCCTAAGTACAACTGAAGTCCTAAGTAGCACTAAAACTCCTAAAATCTTAAAAACTCCTAACTCCTAAAACTCTAAAATGCTAAAACCACTAAGTACGAAAAGCACTAGAAATACCATAAACCTGACAATCATTTACTTATAGCATTTACTCCAAACATCAACATCCATTGACTGAATCACGATACTCTCTTCTACGAATACTAGCCTAATGCAAATGCCATGCCACAACTCAAACAAAACATTTATTATCTATCCATATGCCAATCCCAATTCGAAATCCCATGCCAATATCTCACGAAATGCCTCTTCGTAAGCTTCACGGAAAATGCCCTTTTCTCGGCCCAAAGTACTCCCCTGACGGCACCACCAAGCTGCCTCCTCCTGTGCCGTCCATGCCAGCCGTCGACACCGTATTTCCCCACCATACCAATGGCTTAGGATGATACTGCACTGCAAAGAAGAGAATAATCGCACAGAAGGCTACTGCTGCCGATAGTGCGGCCGACAGAACATATGTGTACTTTTCCCACCATGCTAGCCAACGTCTCCTGATGTAGAACATGAAAAGGAACGCCAAATAGAACCCTGGAGTATGGTATGACATGTTACTAGGAGCCCAGTTGGTGAAACCACTCAGAATCAGCATAGGGTGGACGTACTGAAGCAGACCAATAGGCGTGAACACCACCTTGTCAATGATGTTGAAGGCTCGGGGCTTCATTCGCAGTCGCAATGCCTCTCTAAATTTAGGCAAGTAGATGGGCCCGAGCTTCTGGCCGGCCAGGAATATCACTGCAAGAACAAAGCCAATGAGGAAACACCACTTGAGCATAGGATACAGGCCTCCAAACACTCGCTTGCAGCCAATGAGACCCCAAATCAACGAACTCGTGTACAGCGGCGTACCGGTGCTTGCACAGGTGAACCTTGCATCCTGGTCTGGAGTACACAGGTTCTTGACGTCGTTCATCATCCAGTTCTGAATGCCGACAGCCGAGAAGATCGTCACGATAATAGCCAGAATTTGGCCCCTGAAAATGGCCCGCTGAGGCACCTTGCAGTAATGCGCCATCTTCTGGTCCTGCACGTAATTGTCAGAGTATCCATCAATGGCCCAGCTACCGAGAGCCTGGCAGAAAATGTACACCTGAGCATTGCCTGGAGAAACATAGCCACTGATGAGCTGCATGAAGGTTCCCAGAGCAAACGTAGTGCCTGTGGTAGCAGTCAGCACCGACAGAGGAACCATGAAGGCGAGATTGACACCCAGAGGCAGGAAGACCATCCATACAGGGACGTCCAGGGGGAATACTCGGAGGAACACCAGGGACAGGATTAACGAGATGGCCAGGATGATCAGAAACCACCAGTCTGGAACCTCCTTGAACTGACACATCATTCGACTGTGCACGTCCATGCTGTCCAAGCTGAAGTTACTCTTGCCGTATCTGATACCCTTGTAGAAGTCCACAAAAGCGGCCTTGACTGTCATCCACTGGTTGCCGAAAATGTACAGGAAATACAGCGGATAAAAGGCAAAACTTGCACCGGTGACGACCAGCGAGCCAGCAGTGTAGAAAGGCGGCGAATACTCCTGGTATAACGTCTCGTTGAGACGGTTGTTCACCACCACCTTGCTGGCATCGTAGGGAGTGCCGTCATTGGCATATGCACCAGAAGAGTTGATTGGAATGTACTTGGTCCACTTGACGTTGGAATAGTAGACTCCAAAGATGGTCAATCCACCGAGAATGCCTCCAACGTACAGATGCGCAGTGCTGAAAAACGGCGTAGACAGGCAGTTGTACGTCGAGGTTGCAACTACCCAGTCGAACGTCGTCCAGGGAGAAAATCCGAGGCCGAGATTGGAGCCGGTGACAATGGCAAGGTTCAGGTTGTCCGGTTTGATCCAAGTCATCCAGTTGAAGACGCTGAGAGCCGTGAAGAGGTAGCCCGGGAGCCAGTAGTAGATGAACATGGCCGCAAAAGCCACGTAAAACAGCTTTGTTCGCGAGATCGTCCAGCCGTTGATGTTCTCGCGCACCTCCGAGCGGCACAGAGCCCGATTCAGCGCAACTGTAGGCAAAGTATAGGGCCAAATGGCCTTGACGGGGTACACGGTGAATCGTCTAAGGATTCCAGCGAATCCAATGCCCATAGTCTGTACAAACAACGTCAGCATGAGCTGGTATCCAAAGGTGACAAAGGTATCGCCGTAATAGACACTCAGACGCTGTACCAGGATCATACTGTATGTGTTTGTTGTATAATCGGCCACATTGACGATGATCGTCGCGAACATCTGCTCCTTATAGGTCCACGGGCCGGGATTCAGGCTCAGACGGACTCCAAAGATGGTCGGCCCCCAGTCAGGAAGCACGAGGTGCATGAATTGCCCACAGGGGTACAGGAAGATCTGAATGACGGCGGACTTGATGCTGATGGTGGGGAATCGCGGGGCAAAGAAGGTGTTCACCACCGTGCCCAGAACGGCCCAGCCGATGCCGAGGAAGTACGAGCGCAGCGTCTCGACGGGGATCGTGGGGTCGTCGACGGGCTCTGCAATGGAGCGTACTTCGGGGTACGG
The DNA here is from genome assembly GCA_030568895.1 of Casaregolazyma suthepensis. Classification (NCBI taxonomy): domain Eukaryota; kingdom Fungi; phylum Ascomycota; class Dipodascomycetes; order Dipodascales; family Trichomonascaceae; genus Casaregolazyma; species Casaregolazyma suthepensis. Next base: position 228,749 of record JAJMJB010000017.1, read on the forward strand.
CGAGGAGAACTTGAGCAGATATGCCTGGATGCGCAGATCTCGGTCGTAGTGATCTCCATACACCTTGCGTCCAAGCATGAGCTTCTTCATCATCTCCATGCTCGAGCGAGGGAAGTTCCAGTCATCCGAGTGGAATTTGATGGACGGAACGATGATTTCAATGCAGTCTTCCTCCGAGAGGCCGGAGATCTTGTCGAAGAAGTACTCACGCTCGTTGTTCGGGCAGCATTCCTCGAGCAATTCCTCGGGAATGTCGTCCAGAAAGCTCTGGGAGTAGTGGTGATCGGTTTTCTCGTCGTACGTCTTCTCGTTGGAGGAGGACGACGCTCGGTCGTCGAGGTACTCGACGATGCCAGTAGGATCGGACATGGTACGAGCTTGCGAGCTTGCGAGCTAGCGAGAGAAGAGCCAGTAAGTGCTAGTACAAAGTGCTAGTACAAACGGTAGCTAGTACAAAGCTCTAGTACTCAAGACGGTAGCTAGTACTCAAGACGATAACTAGTACTCAAGACGATAACTAGTACAAATGGTAGCTAGTACTCAATTCGGTAAACTAGTACTCAATTCGGTAAACTAGTATTCAAGTCGGTAAACCAGTACAAACGGTAACTAGTAAAAACGGTAACTAGTAAAGCAGTAGCTAGTAAAAACGGTAAACTAGTACCAAACACGTTAACTCTAGAAGTCAACTCAAACCACGGATAAACTCAGCCTGTGCAAAACTCAGCCTGTGCAAAACCTGAGCTAATAAACCAATTTCGTCTCCTCCCCGGCTATCCCCCGCCTTTATACACCAGCGGGGTTTTCGTTTATCTTTCGTGAATGCATAGATAACACCCCATTTCTTTTTGTGGCTCCCTGACGTTGCAGCGATGCGCTCTATTTTGCGCCTAGGCAGAGTGAGATAATCCGAAGACGGACATCCGACGGCCCCAAACCTTAAATGAGGAGGAAATTAGTGAGGATTTAGGGGCTTTTGAAGGGTTTATATAGTTGGGGATTTTGCAGCCTGAGCCTTTGATTGGCCAATTGATAATTATCAAACCCATGTCTTTAATGCCTTATCATTGTAGAGAGGAAATGTGACATTGAGGAAAGCCGCTCATTTTCGCAGAAATACAAAAAAGTAATGACGCAGGGAGTTGAGAGATAAGATAGGAGGAGTGTTATTCCTGATGGGGAAGGTGGTATAGATAGAGTATGTCGTAGTGAGGGAATAGTAATAGTCGTAGGTAGTTTAATGTAATAGCCCACCAGTGGTATAATACGTGGTTAATACGACTGCCCACCAGTGGTAGACTCTAACACGACCCATGTAGATGTAGTAAAGCCGAACTCGCAGCAAATAACACATGCAACAAATTAACTTCACATGCAACAAATTTACTTCACATGCCACAACATAACACATGTAACGGAATATACCCGAAATGGACTGATAACACGATAAGAAATGGGGTAAACGGCGAACTGATAGGAAATTTAGGCGGAAGCGACATTCAGGAGGGGGCAGGGCCGTGTCAATAATTATAAATAAATAGCAAAATAAATATATATATATATATATCTACATAGATCTCATAAACCCATACTCCAGATCCCCAGATCATACCCCATACCCATATCTAAACTACAATCTAAACTACCCCATGGTCGTCCCTCTTCAGCAGCCCGCACCCGGCTTCAAAGTCCTCACCCAGGACCAGATCGACCATTTCGTCGACAGAGGCTACGTCGTCATCCACGACTGCTTTACTCAGGAACGTGCCGACTGGATGATGAAAGGCATCTGGCAGCGAATGGGCATGGACGAGCACGACAAGTCCACCTGGACCAAATCCCGCATCCACTGCCCTGCGCACCGAGTCGTCAAGATCCAGGACTTTGCTCCCAAGGCGTACCACGCAATGTGCGACATGGCGTTGGGAGAAGACAAATACGTTGATGAGACGTTCAGGTGGTACGATAATCCTATTGTGAATCTGGGGTCCGATGAGGAAGAATCACGGCCCGAGGGCCCTCCAGGACCCAACGAGGGCTGGCATATCGATGGAGGCAGCTTCACGCATTTCCTGGACGCACCCGAAGTAGCTATGCTCGTGGTTCCTATTTACAGCCCGGAGATCAAGCATCGTGGAGGTGCGACGTACATCTGCCCTGATTCGCTGCCGAAAATATGCAAATATCTGCTGGAACACCCGCAGGGAGCGCCGCTGGAGGGCGAGCCGCTGGACTTCTCGGCCATTGCGGCTCAATGCCATGATTTCGTCGAGCTTACAGCCAAAGTAGGCGACGTCGTCCTGGTGCATCCCCACATGTTGCATTCAGCTTCTGCAAACTCGCTGAGAATTCCCCGTTTCATGGCCAATCCCTGCATGAGTTTCAAGGAGCCGTTGCGCTTCGACAAGCCGCCCGAGGAGCTCAATCTCATTGAACGAGCGACGTTGAAGGCTCTGGGCATGAAGAGCCTGAAGTTCGAAATTACGGGCGAACGGCGCCAGTTTTTGACGTCTGATCGTTATCAGATCTGGGACGAGATGAGAGCGGGAGAGCTGGAGCGGCTGAGGAAGGTGGGGCTTGCGCAGGACTTCCAGGTGCCGTACGAGCTGCTAACGAACCCGTATTTAGTGACGTTGTAGGGTAACGGGAGGTACGAAGGTGTAGCAGGAGATAATTGGTGTTTAAGAGCAATTGAGGCTTTGGAAGATGCTACTTTGGAAGACGAGACTGCTAGACATGTTCTACAGCCATTCACTAGCCTGGAACACCAGCCACTCAGCAGCCGCAACACTACAATAACACACGAAGAACGCAATACAATAACACAATACACATAAATTTCAACTCAATTACATGCCGCCTACGCTGTCTCCGCTGCCTTGTCCACGCTATCCCCGGCCTTCTCCACGCTCTCCCCCGCCGTCTCTTCCACCGACGCGCTCGCCTTCGACTCCTCATGGGGCTCTATAATAAACTGATTCTTCGGCAGCCGTCGTGCAATGCCCACGACATCCCACGGCGTCTTGGGGTTCGTGTTGGCGAATATATGGTCAATGTCCTCGAGCGAACGGCCTGCTGTCTCGGGATAGAATATGTATGTCACCACCGTGATCATGGCATTGAGCGCTGCAAACACCGTGTACGTGTTGTAGTCGATATTGGCAAAGGCTACAGGCGCTATCATGACGACCATGAAGTTGAAGACCCAGTTGGAGGCCGTGGAGATACCATTGCCCATTGCACGGACCTCCAGGGACATGATTTCCGCAGGGTAAAGCCATGTCATGCCTAGCCATCCAATGGCGAAGAAGGTGTTGAAAACAAACAGGAAGACGGCGGCTGCTGCTGCAGGGTTGCCTGGCTTCGGTGGCTTGGTATGAGCTGCCCACACCGTGACGGCCAGGATTGCCATGGTGATCGACTGGCCTGCTGCTCCAAATATCATGAGTTTCCTGCGGCCGATTCGCTCAATTGTGTAGAACGCAATCCACGACGCCAGGAAGTACTCGGTGCCGTTGCAGGCCGCCAGGATCTTCGACTGCAGCTCCGACAGCCCCAGGTTCGTCTGGAAGATCGTCGCCGCGTAGTACGTAATCAGATTGATGCCGGAGATCTGCTGGAAGGCCTGGTTCCAGAACGCCAGCATGAGGCGGTGGAAATGCTTCTCGCGGCCCATGGTGAAGACGGTCTTGATGCCGCCTGTCGCCCGGTCGTCCTCCTGGATCGAGTAGATGATCTCGTTGATCTCCGTGGCGATCTTGGGGTCGTCGATTCGGCAGTCTTCGAACGCGGCAAACACCTCGGCGGCCTCCTCGCTGCGGCCGTGCTTGATGAGCCATCGCGGCGACTCAGGCATGTCCAGCACGGTGAACATGAGAATGAGCGCGAAGACGATCTGGAAAGCCACTGGGAAACGCCATTGCACGGACCCAGTCGCGAAGTAGAAGCCGAAATCAATCCAGTACGAGATCATGATGCCTCCGGTGATGAGCGCACCGGCCGTCATGACGAGTTTTCCACGAATCTCGGGCCGTGAGCACTCTGACTGGTAGGTAGGCACAGTGGCCGTGTTAAAGCCGTTTCCTATACCGGTAACAATACGACCGACGATCATTTGGCCGAGGCTGAAGGAAGTACATTGCAGAATGGCCCCGATGATCATGATGATCGAGCCAACAAAGATCATCTTACGACGACCGTATTTGTCTCCAATAAATGTCACTGTCAATGCTCCCATCATGCAGCCGATCTCGTAGATGGAGATGGTAGCGCCCTGAATTGACGGAGATTCTCCCGTTTTAGGAAAGACGTCCAGGAACGACTGAAGAGTAAGAAGACCGCCCATAACGCCCTGATCATAGCCGAATAGCAGAAAGCCTGTTCCTCCCAAATATCCAATGGCTAGACGGAGGCTTCTTCCTCGAAGGCCATAGTATTTTTTCTTACTATGGCCAAACATGTTGGAAAATAGGTTGAAGACCATGGTATACTGAATACTAGAAGTGGATATAGGAAGTAAGTGAATTACATATACAGCAGTGTATTGATATTATATAGGATGAGAGGCCGGAAGGCTGAATCGGGTATGCCGACGAGGCGCCAGCTGGGGAAATGTTGTGGAGATGTGGGGGAGAAGGCAGAGAGAGAGAGAAGAGAATTAGGAGATTAGGAAGATTAAGAGATTAAGAGGGTTATGATTTAAAATAAGTAGTTTGTTTAATTTCCAAGATCCTTGAAGTTTATGCTATTCTCTATTTTATCCGCTCTTCCCCGGTCTTTTGGCATCCCCTTTTGGCTTCCCGATAAGGTTTCGTCATGCGGGGAAATGCTACATATGGCTCGTCATCTGGGGTTGTTTTCCCCGCGGGGATCATGCTATATTCCGTTAAACATTCGTATAAAGCCGATTCAGAAGTCATTCCGGCCGCTATCTAACGGGTCGGATGCCGCATAGGTTGATTCGGATCGGGGTTACCGAGAAATCATCAAAGTGGAAGGTGGGGTAAACTTGGCAGCGGAGGATCTCCTTGTACGAATCGGGAGGAGGGGAATGAGGAATGGAATGGCGGGATGTTAGAGAGAGGGGGAGAGGGAGGAGAATGGTATGAGAGGAGGTTTGGAGAAGGAAGAGAAAAATAGGAGTATTTGGCTGTTGGCTGTTGCTGGTTTGAAGGGTTTTTCGTGGGTTTGCCTAAAAAAGTAATGAGTCCGTGGCATTGAAGAGAGCTAGGGTATTATAATTGTAAGACTAAAAAAATATGAAAAAATAATTAATTAATTAATTATATATATATATATATATATGAGTAAGTAATTAAGCAATATACTCCAATAAATATTAAATATTAAATAATTTCTTTTCCCTTGATTATCTTATCTATCATCTATTATCTGATTTTGTTGTTCACTGTAATTATCAAACTATCATTGATTCATCACCGTCCCTCTCCTGCACCACCGTTACAACCCCTATATCCCTAAACCTCTTTAACAATAAATCAAACTACTCAAACTTCCCCATTCAAACGTTTCATCTCACCCACCGTCGATCTCCGAATTTCTCATCCCTCTTCTCCCATGACGTCACTGGTGCCGTTCCTCACGATCTCACCGAACTTCCGTAACTCAATTTCACCAACCGACTCTTCAGATGCAATTGCTGGATTTTAAACCATGGTAATTGAACAATGCAAAGAAAATAACAAGGAATTTACATGTTCCCCAGAAGAAAGTTTCACGCTATTTAGAGTTTAAGTATACCTTGCAGCCAAGTGCGGATCATCTAACTTTATCCTTTACGGCAACGACATGCAGGATGGCGACGAGGAGGAGTTGGAGGGAGTCATGAGAAAAAGAGAAGAGATGAGAAGGGTTTGGAGAGATTAAAATGCTATATAACAGAGTGTTACTAACGACTAGCTGCTTTCTCGGCTTCTTCTCGGCGTCTTCACGGTGATTCTCGCCATTTGGCCTGCTTAGCGCTGGTGCAACCCTGCAAAACTACCCCAAAATCGCCTTTCTCGCTTCGCTGCCATCCCGCTGTTTATTTGATTTCTCTAACCCCAAATCGCACATCACCCCATTTCCACCTGCGGTATTTTCTCCGCGCTAATCTCAGCGTCTGGCCTGATATGCAAGGTTGGAGACAATGAAACACAAAGAGAAGAAGAACAAGGTGAAGAGCAAGGGGGGGGAAGCAGTCTCCGATGAAAACCATACAGTCATCAGATCTCACCTCGAACTAACCAAATATTCTGCTATTCACCCTGGACCTAGACCTGAAAAGCGTTATATTTCGCCCTGTTTTGTCGCTGCCCTGTGTCACGTGACATCTCCAAACTGTAATGCGGGGTAAGGAACGAAGAGAATAAGCGAGATTTCTCCGTACGACGGCAGCACAGCTCAGAAACGGGAAAAAAGACTTGAGACATACTCGCAAGATCTCGAAGAATCACCTCATCTATCTCTAATTCTGCCCCCACCCCCTCAACTCCGCGCTTCGCGTCTCGCTGCCCCGCCGCATCTGGCAATAAGCAAATTTTGTCTTTCCTCCCACAGTTTTGCACCACTTCATAACCAGGCTGTGTTTGTTGCAAATACAGGAGATTTGCACCGCTGCTGATTGAACGGGCGGAATTCGGAGTTGGGCGGTTAATTCCGGCTAGGCGGTGCTTTTTGATATATTTACGGGGTTTTTGGCTGCGTTGTGCGGTGTGTACTGCTGCTTGGACCCCCACACTGGCGAGATCAGCCATCTTTGAGCTTCTTGCGGTTCTTCTTCGGAGTTGATACTAGTTGAACTCCGGGCGCTAGATTGGACTTCAATTTCTGCTCTGCTTTCTCCTCTCTCCTTCTCTCTCTCTCCCCCCATGTCCGACATCAAGTTCGTCATCCAGTCGTCGCTGCTGCCAGACAGCCCCGACGGCTTCCACGAGCGCCGGCGCCCCAAGCGGGCCAAGCGCGCGTGCCTGGGCTGCCAGAGCCGCAAGGTGCGCTGCTCGGGCGTCCAGCCGTGCCAGCTGTGCCAGATGCGCAAGATCGAGTGCGTATTTACGGCACCCAACTACTCGCACACGAAAGCGGTGAAGTCCGCAGGCTCCAAGGCGGCGCCGAGCACGCTGAAGGCGGAAAATACGGAGAAATCCGTGGAAAATACGGAGAAATCCGCTGAAAATCCGCCCACGGCCGAGCCCAACACCCTGCCGAACCCTATACCTGAGGATAAAGAGCCTCTGAAACGAAAAACACCGAGCCGCATGCAGCCGAAGATCACACGATACCCCTACTTTCGCTGGCTCGGCCCCACCTCGATAGCTCCTCCCAAAAGCGGGACTTTCAGGCTGCTGTCGGTGAACCTGAGATCCGGCGGAAACAGCCGAAAATCCGTCGTAATTGAAGGCGGCCCGTCGTCGCTCGATGCGTTTCAGCGCTCAGATCCGAGCGAGGACGGCCTTGACGAAAAGGACGACGACACGAACGATGATATTGCATTCTCAAAGCCACCGGCCAAGTCTGCCGTGGACGACTTCGACCTCTACCCTCCTCTGCCCGACAGCAGCATGTACAACACGTTTTTCGACAATATGGCCAATTATTTGCCGTATTTGCCTAGGGACGTCTTTGACGATAGGCTGTCTCGAGGACTCATCAGTGAATGCCTGCTGTACGCTATGGCTTCTCTGAGCGAAAGACTCAAACCTTCAAAAGGATTGCCTGTGTCGAATCGGAAAAAAGAACCTTCAAGACAGACGTCGGAGAGCGTGGGTCCGGAAACTGATGGAAATACGACTCCGGTGCCGACTCTGGCTGAACGGTACGCTGAGACGGCCAAACGGCTGGTGATTCCGCATCTAGCTTCTCCCAGTGTCGAAATCGTCTATACGCTCCTGCTGATAGCGTACTCGGAGTTCGGAGAAGACCGTGACTCGGGCCTCTGGTCGTGGTCCGGCATGGCCATTCGCATGTGCTACGACTTGGGATTGCACAAGAACAACGCTCAGCGAGATTCGGTAGAGTATGTCTATGCGACCAATGTATTCTGGTCGACCGTATGTCTTGATAGGCTCATCTCCTGTGGAACTGGACGTTTGTGCTCAATTCCTGAAAGCCATATCGAGACGGAATGCAAGTATTCCAGTCTGGTTGGCCCGGACAACGAGGATCGCCCCGATCCCTTTCCCTACCTGTGCAGGCTGTTTATACTGCTGGGCAGAGTCTCGGACTATATCAACGGCTCTTCTCTTGTGCGCGACAAAAACGAAGGATCTTCTGTTTCGCCTTCATCCTTGTCGTCGGAATCCTGGGGTGTAGCAGAGGCTTTTGCGCAGTTTCAGCATGAAATGTCGGAGTTCTACGATGTGCTGCCTTCCGACTTGCTGTTCGACGTGCAGAACTTCCAGCAGTACTCGAAAATCAACTGTTCTCAGGTGTTTTTGCTGCTGCACATCTGGAATCAGATGCTTGTGTTTGCAGTGCACCATCGAACAATAGCATATCCGGACTCTGAGTTCGACGTCACTGGAATGCCTTACAGTCCTCATGCGGATCTCACAGGAACAGGCCCAATCAGCATTGCCAACATGGCAGCGTTTGCCGATCTGATCAACGCAGACTCGTTCCTGGCCAGCCCGTTCTTGTCTCAGCCCATGTATATGGCAGCCTGTGCATCGTTGACTCTGTGGCATCAATTGCCTGAATCGCCGACTTCTCATATCATTCATACGTGCGAAAGAACATACTCGACATGTCGCCAGATCTTGCATCGAATGCAGAGGATATGGAAGGGAATCTCATGGCATAAACGACGATTGGATTCGCTGGCTGCGTCTGAGCCAGATGTAGATCTCAGCATGCCTTCCAAGGGGACAGTTGTAACGCAGGATTCAGGGGTTTTCCGTAAAGCTTCTGTGGACGAGGATACTCAGCGATGGCTGGTGGATCAGATCGGTGATTCCAAGTCGGATTACATATATGGCTTGCTTATATCTGGACTCACTGACGGTTCTGAAGTGCAGTCGGCCGGTCCAGCAGATGCAAGCTCTGGAACTCAGGAAATACGAGTTTCCAAAGATGTAGTGAATGAGTTTTCAGGGACTGCGGAGAGTAATCGTGGAAGAGATTTTAGGCAGTCTGGCCGGCCGCAATTGAGTCGTGCAACTTCAGAGAATGCGGGACAGGAGGATAACTTCCGGAGTGTGCTATTCCGGAATTTGGACATGGAGGAGTATTTTCGGAATGGTTATTTTTGAGGGGGGACAATGGAGTAGGGGATAGGAAGTACTAGGAGGAGATGCAGTACTAGGAGGATCTGCAGTAATTGGAGTAATTGGAGGACTGCAATAAAAGGTGACCAAGAGGATCAACAAGAGGATATTTGCAACAAAAGGATGTGCAACATGATATTTTCAACATGATATCTATATCAGGATTTATGACAATGCGACGCCTTCGCCGTCGCTGACGATATGCTATGAACTGCTACGACCTCACCTCCCGAACGACCTCAAACACCTTCGACACATCGTGTCCGAACCGGCCTAGGAACAGCCCATCCACGGCTATCGACAGTTTCTCGTATAAGCCTGGCCCTGCGCTTCCGCCGTATATGATACGAGCTCTGGACCCTAGCTTGGCTCGTATTCCCTGCACGACTTGGATCACATAGTCGGCATCAGCTGGATGAGGCTTGCCAATGGCCCAAATGGGCTCGTATGCCACCACGATGTCCTTGTCTGCCGCAAGTTTGCTTGTCACGGCTTCGATCTGCTTGATACATGTTTCAGCTGCTTGCTGGGCACTTTGCTGCTCCTGCTCCCCAACACACACCAAAGGAATCAGGCCATTTCGAGCAGCCGCCACGGCCTTTTTGGCGACGATTTCGTCTGTTTCGCCAAAGATGCGCCGCTGTTCCGCATGCCCGATCTCCACGATTTTGACCCCCAATTCCCGGAGATTAGCCGGCGATACTGTGCCTGTGTACGCCCCGTGGTCCTCCCAGAAACAGTCCTGAGCGCCAAACCACGCTCCATGGGGCAACGGAAGGTCTACTCGGCCCAACGTCGCGAGATCGGGGATTACAAAGAAGTCTATTTGATGCTGGAGGCAGTACTGGAACACGTGATCGAGGCCATTTATATAATCGAGAGATTGTTGGATTGTTTTGTATGTTTTTAGTGAGACTCCAAAGATGGGTTTGTGGGGGTTGGCGGTGCTCATTGTGGGGGTGGATTTACGTGGTGTTGTGGTGTTTTACAGAAGCAGTGAATGGTGAGAAGGAAAGAATTCGGGGGGAATTGCCGCTATATATAGGGAGGAGGGCGGTCATTTGACGGCGGATATCCGTATTAGGAGTGTATGATAATCAGGGTAATAGTAATCGGTAATTGGTGATATTTGATATTTGCGTTGTTCGTATGTTTGTGTTGTTTGTGATGTTTTTGTGTGTTATACTATACTCGTGTTATGTTCTCGTATATGCTTATATACTATATTACACTAATTGTTCTGTAATCTGATTGATCTGATAATCAGATAAGATAGAATAGCTATGCTTATGCTTAGATCAATCAGGGTAGTGGGGTAGATAAGAAATGAGTTAAAGTTTCTGTTTAGAGAAGGTTGAAGCTTCCCCAGATTTCCCCACAAAATCTCGCCAAACTTCCCCAAACTTTCCAAACTTCCCCAACTTACTCTACTCCGTCCGCCAACCCCCTAAATATCTCGTACACGCCCCATGCCCCTGGATCCGGCGGGAATACCGTTACATTGTCCAATCCACCAACATACGTCGCTCGACCCAGCTTGGGCTTCAGGTACTTCGTATGCTCGGCGGCCTTCTGAGCGGCTTGAGCTGCGGCTTGGATCGACTCCGTTTCCTTGAGCGCCTTAACGGCAGGAATAAGCACATCCATGACTGTTCGGTCGCCCTCTGAAGCCGGGGTGTGGGTCCTGAGATTGTCCAGAGCCTCAGCTGCAGCCTGACTGAGAACCGACGTAGCATCGGCGTCCTGAGAAACCAATGACTTGACCGATCCAAGCAGAGCCGAGAAATAGATGCTGAAAATGGCCCCCAGAGTTCCACCCATCTTGTTCTCCGTGATGTCCAACAGCTCTGCCAAAACGTCCAGGACCGAGCCTGACTTGCCTAGGCCCTTGCTGAGAGCTGCCAGAAGTGCTTCGCTGCCGGCCTCGAGTGTTTTTCCGCAATCGCCGTCGCCCATCTTGGTGTCCCATTCGGTGAGATCTGGCTCTCGAGCTATGACGTTATGGGCAGCCGTTCGAAGAGCTTTTTCGAGCAAAGCCGAATCGACCTTGAGATCAGCCGTTCGTGGAGTCGACTCCTCTCTTTTCTCAGTGACTTCGTGCAATTGGCTCTGGAGATCGACGGGGCTCGTCCTGGTACCGTAGTGGTTCTGCGGCCAGGCCACAGCGTCCGTGGGGGCATCCAGATACGCCAAAACGTCCTTCTCAGAGACGCCGCTTGCCTTTGCCGTGCCGCTCAGATTGACTAGAGTGATGGCGAAGATGGGGGCATTGAGTGACGTCATAAAGTGGCCCGAGAAGACTCGCACTGGCTTGATCTGGTACTCCTTTTGGAGCTGCGAAATCACCTTATCAGTGAGTGCATACTGCTCCAGTGCAGATAAACCTCCCAGATTGTTGATCAAGAGTGCAATATCGTCGGTTTTCCCGAAGTTCACAAACGCCCGGTCCTTGTCGCTCGGATCCAAACAAAGACCCAGCATGTGCGACACCAGCACTTCCGGATCGGGAATCTGCTCCAGCATGTGAACGCCAGGCTCGTTATGGATGCCAAGGCCGACTTCGAGCTGGTTTTCGCCGAGTTTGCCGTACTCAGCTCCCCGTCCAGGCACATGACAATGATCTAAACCGGCATTAATAGTGACAATGTTGTCTGCTAGAGCGTTTCCAATAGCGACGACCTCCGAGAAGCCCAGCCCCGCCTCTGCAGCGCCCCCAAGCACCTTGTTCAGCACAATGGTTCCGGAAAGACCCCTGCGGCCCACCAAACCGCCATGTTCCTTACCCACAGAGACGTCATCGGCCGATTTGATCACCGCAGCCCTGCCGTCGCCCGCATTGAGCAGGTTGGACGCCAGGCCGAAATGAAGCATATCGCCGGTATAGTTTGTAACAATAAAAATATGGCCCTCGTCGGAAGGAAGTTCCCCGCATGCCGTCATGATCTGCCGCGTCGAGGGCGATGCAAAGATATCCCCACACACGGCCGCCGCAAGCATGCCCGTCCCGACATAACCCGAGTGCGCAGGCTCGTGGCCAGAGCCTCCACCGGAAATCAGAGCAACCTTTTTACGGTCGTGCCCAGCGTTGAAGAGGATCTTGCTTTCGGGTATGATTCTTAGTTGGGGGTTGGTTGCCGCCACGCCCCGCAGACTGGCGACTACCAGGCCGTCCTGGGAAGAGAAGAAATGTTTAGAAGCCATGGAGAATAGAGAGAAAGGAGAATATCAACCCGTTATATAGCCGATCCGGTGTCCTCGTGCCTTTCTTTATGACCTGCGACCCTGTCCCAATTAGGAAGTCTAAACGCTAACCCCACAGTGGGGCACCGGATGGCCCAAACTGGCAATACCGGGCCCATGACCTTTATATATAAGGTTGGAAATTACTGCTAATTATTCATCCAAAAATGCCGTTTACCGTCGTAGTAGCTTGCGATAACGCAGGAGTCGAGTATAAAAACGCAATCAGGACCGACCTGGAGAAGAACCCAAACGTGTCCAAGGTCATAGATGTCGGCGTCAAGTCCACCTCCGAGTCCACTCCGTACCCCAACGTTGCCATAGCCGGGGCTGAGCTCATTTCCAAAGGTCAGGCGGATCGTGGCATTTTCATCTGTGGCACCGGCCTGGGGGTGGCAATTTCCGCAAACAAGGTGCCGGGCATTCGAGCCGTGACGGCCCACGATTCCTTCTCGGTGGAACGCTCCATTTTGTCCAACGACTGCCAGGTTCTGTGCATGGGTCAGCGGGTGGTTGGATTGGAATTGGCTCGTAGATTGGCTAAGGAGTGGTTGACGTATGAATTTGATGCCAAGTCGGCGTCGGCAGACAAGGTGAGGAATATTATTAAGTACGAGAAGGGGGAGGATATCAAGGTGTGAGTACGTAGAAATAGAGCGAGATAGCGGAGGTGTATTCTCTTCGTTGGTCGTCGTTGTTTTAGTTTGCTTTTATTCGTTATGTTTATTTGTTTTGAATTATTCGTTATGTTTATTCTTTATTCGTTATGTGCTCTTATGCTTATGCTCGTTGATATTATGCTCTTCCGATACACCTTCCTAAAAAGGCAACGCCTGGAACATCGGCCGAAACTGGAAAAAAACCACAAAAAATCAGCTTTTTCTTTAAAAAATCGCCAAAATTCCAAATATTCCATTATTTCATCTCTCTTCTCTAATTACCAACCGTGATTCAACCACGTTGTTTCAATATCCTATATCCTCATTACTCTATCCTGGGACATCCCGCTACTGGGAACACCCTACCAAATCGTATGCCCTCCGCAAATGGGAAAATCCGCTCCCGTAGTATACGAGCTTGCATCCGATGCCAGATATGCCAAAACTCCCCGGAGCTCATGAACTCCGCCCAGGCGTCCCATGGGGTTCTGTGCGGCCCATTGGTTCTCCAGCAGCGGCTGAGCACTCAGATACACGTCGGTCATGCTGGTTCGAATATGGCCCGGAGAAATGGAATTCACACGAATATCCTTGCATCCAAGCTCGGCGGCAAACGCTCGAACTAGCTGGATGACCGCTGCCTTGGACGTCGTGTAGGGAATCCAATGCATGTCCTTATTGATGATACTTCCGCTCATAGACGCCGTAGCAATGACTGAGCCCTTGGTACCTCGTGCAAGCATTTCTGCAACGCATGCCTGAATAGTTATAAATACACCGTTGACGTTGACGTCCATGATTTTGCGGAACCAGTCGACGTCGTATTCATGACAATCTTTTACGGGGCCCAGAAGACCGGCGTTTGCAACACAGATATCGACATGACCGTGTTCGTTTGCGATTTCTCCAACGACCTTTTTCATCTCCTCGGCGTTTGTCACGTTGGCCCTCTTGTAGCCGACAGCGGCCTTGGAGTGGAATTTCTGAACATGAGCCTCGACAGCCCTGAATTCCGCCGACGGAGTCTCCGCCAGATCAATAGCGTAAGCAATAGCGCCCTGCTCAGCTAAAGTAATAAGGTATTCTAAACCAATGCCGGAGTTTCCTCCAGTGACAACGGCCACACGGCCATCGAGAGCAAATTCCTTGAATATCGTGGGCTCGGCAGTCTCGAAGCCAAGCTCCGCTGCAGCAGTAGCCGCCTGGCTTCCAACAAGCTTTCTAGGAGCAGGTCGCGCTGCAAGATACGTTTCGAATGGAGTAATGTCCAAGGTGACGGGAGCCGGGTGAGTAGCTCGGTCGACCATGATGTTGGAAATATCCACGGGGCTCATTTGATAAAAAAAGCAATAATATAGACAGTTAATAAAGCGTTGAATTGCCTGTCCAAAGCTCGGATTCGGCCTCCTTTTATATTGAGCAATCACCAGGCCGAGATGCGGGAGCCAAATGCAGGCATCCGACGATGCTAGCGGGGCCGTTTCTACATGTGGTAAGTGTGCTATAGTGGCATATCAGTTGATCTGGGGAAACAAAAATTAATTGTCGGCATGGCCGTTTTAGGAAATGCGTCCGCACTCTGCGGCGTGACACCTAATGCGGGGAACAGCCGATCTTGTGAAAGGCATTTCCCAAAGCGTCAATACAGCCGGAATGTTAAAGTTGACAAGAAACGGTGGGGGAAAGGGGTAAATGAGAGATGGAGGTAATAATAGAATGGAGATGGAGATGGGGGTTATAAATAGAGAGAAAGGAGGAGTTGATAGATATTTATGTTTTTATTTAGTTATTTCTTTATTATTCATCTCTTTCATTGTCTCTCATTCTGTTCTTCTATTGTTCTTGTCCTTATTAACAGACAAAGCGCAATGTGGCTGTGGTCTAGTGAGACATAACGTGATTCTGGTAAAATTCCTCGGATGTTTCAACTGAGGTATTTTAAGAATTAGAGGGATTTGTGCTCGTTTATGAATATTTAACGTTTGGCTCTTTGTTGAAAGTGTAGTGGCTTAATATAGCGAATCGTACGGTAACTGCATAATCTATTAGGCACGGTTCAGGAACAGGTATAGTGTAGGAACAAGTATATATTAACAACTATGGTACAAAGAATCTCTCAGATACTTCCTAATTCCTGGTTCTTCCATCAATAGTCACTTGCTCATTCTTATTCATGTGATTGAACACGTTATAACCTAACGGTTGTTCCGTCTTCTCTCCGATAGCCGTAAGTTACCGAACGGAATGCCGAGACCGGATAAATAGAAGAATTTACAAAAAGAAATTTACTTCTATAGAATCACAAACAACCTCACTTTAGTGCCAGTTCTATATAATATACGTTCATAGTTAACTTCATGTTAATTCATGACATTTATCAATTCTTAGCTGTGCTTCTTCATCACCTAGGCAACCAGCCAAACCTAACCCTAAAGCTACAAACCTTAAAAAGCTGATCTTCGGCTCTTAACTTCACAAACAATCGAACACATTGCAGTCCATGATACTATATTACAGTTCATGAATTTAACCCTAAAATCCTATTCTCTCGTAATCTACCACTCGTCCGACGCCCTAAATTATCACCATCGACGAATCCACCACCGTCTCGGCATTAGCTGCAAACGGATCGACCTCTGTGCTCTTGAACTTCCTAGCCGGCACCTTCATGGCAAAAAGAAGATCCAACTCCGCATAGCTTCGTCCCTTGGGCTCTGGCAATCTGAAGTACACCCACACTATGGCCAGTACCTGAAGACCTCCATAGAAAAATGCCGCCTTAGCACCCCAATTCCAAGCTGTAGGATTCACCATGTGAGGAACCAGAACTCCATTGATAATGCCAATGACATTGTAGAAGTTTCGAGCAAGCACAATGCTTCTTGTACGTAGTCGGTTGGAAGAAAGCTCAGGAACAAGCGAATAAACCAGACTTCCAATGGTAATTGAGTATATCAGGTAGTTTGCAATGACCAAACCTCCAGCAGCCCAGTCAGTCCCGGGCTTTTTGACTGTTCCAAGACCGCCCATGACGAAGGAAATGACAATGATGATGGCCAGGCCCGACATGTACAGTCGTCTTCGACCGAACCACGGGATACAGAACCAGGCAATAATGGTGCCTACAATTTCTGCTGAGAGCTGGCCCATAGTGAGATCAAACGAGTCAGAAGTAGGCAGACCTGCTTGTTCGAAGAAATAGGCTCCATTGAGAGGACTCTGCGAGATGTTCTGAATGCCATAAGTAAGACACACGACCTCCGTTCGTCTGAGATCAACGCCTCTGAAACAGTCCCAGATGCTGGATCCAGACGTCACTTTGACTTCGATGTCGTGTGTATGGACCATCATGGCCACGTTTCGTTCAATGTGCATCTCAGCATCCTCCTTGTACGAGGTAAGCCGTCTTACGGAATTCCTTGCCTCCTCGACCTTTCCTTTACGAATAAGCCACCAGGGGGATTCCGGGGCGAAAATACATGCAATGATGAGCGGAATCGGCCATGCCCACTGCAGAGCAAAAGGGATTCGATATCCCCAGTCGTCTGTTCGTCGCAACAACGCACGAAGTATACCATTTGCAATTAACCCGCCTACATGCCAGCACATATTGACCCAGATGGTCAGATATGGTCGCAGAGCTACAGGGCATACTTCTGCAGCGTAGGACGTGGTCAGGGTCTGGAAAATACCCCATGGAATGCCCATAAGCACCTCGTAGGCTTCCAAGGTCGCCAGATTAGTCGCGAAGAACGGCATGAAAATCAGTGCTATCGTTGAAGCCAGTGCTGCACCCAGGACCTTTCGATAGCCGAATCGCTCAGAGGCCCATGCGTTGAGGAACAAACCCAGGATTTCTCCAACAGAAGCACCGTTAGATAAGCCAGATTGCCATGCAGCACTCAATTGGTAGCCGTCTTTCGGCCCTGCGTATTTCCCAAATCGCTTCTGGAACGCTGGGTAGCCGTAGAAGCTTCCTATCAGGGAAGTATCAAAACCTTCCATGATAACAGCGATAGACAACACAAACGACCAGGCAGCGGCCTTGGGATAGAGTCTTATCGCCTCTTTGAAGCCCATTTCACGCTCCTCGTTCATGGCCAGCTCGGCCTCAGCTAGAGTGTATTGGCCCTTTTCATCGATATCGCCCGGAGACACCTCGACGAAGCCGGGTGATTTGGGGTTTTGAGCCTGATCAGACATCGTCTAGGAATAGGGATTATACAGTATACGATCGGCTAGGAATAGGGATTGTACAGAATATCTGGATCGCCTAAAATATAGGGGTATCAAGCGATGATTCACCCTTATATATTCCCATGGCCAATTCGCCGATCTCCCGAGATAAACTTTACCCATTCAAGATAAAAGGCGACCTTTACTTAAAGTTAAGCGCTACTTTTGCACTCAAAATCCCAGCCCGCTTGGTTGATTTCCACCCCCTGAAGCTCTTCGTATAGCCCTTCGTATAGTACCCCGCATTTTAGAGCCGTTTAAACACGAAAACCAGCGCTAAAACCAGGCCAAGGCCGCTGTTATCTGAAAAATCCACTAAAACTTGACGAGAAAATTCCCACAAAATGACGCATCCTTCTGGCCATCAACGCACATGTTCTGCATGGTCGTATTGCCATAGCTTTGCATTTTCCAATAGAAGCTTCGATCCAAATCACATGTTTAGCCGCCCATTATGCCGTGCAACCTTTATGTAACATAACAATCAATGAAATAAAAGCACGGCCGAGGAATGAATCCACGTTTTATAACTCAATATGAAGAGTAACATGTTGATTTCAATTCCCGAGGCTGTTTCGGTCGCTGGACTGCTGCTGCTTCTAGCAAGTATGTTTAAGACTCCGGCGCTTAACTCAATTAACATTTAGCAACTCTGGTTGGATTTTTGGTCCAAATCGATAAATCAAGCACCGTAGGCAAGCATTCGTCTGAGACCAATAGTATAAAGATGAATCAAATCCAGGTCGTAGGCACCCATAATTCTTATCATAGGGAGGTCAGTTTGGCTGAGCGACCGCTATTTGAGAAATATCTCGAAAATCCTCAGGATTACTTTTATTCTTTAGCTTCTGTACATGATCAATTGGAGCATCAGCATGTCAGAAGTTTTGAATTTGATCTGCTTGCGGATCAAAAGGGGGGTTTGTTTGCTCATCCAATCATCCGAAAAGAAGCAAATATCGAACAAGATCCTCACTACGAACTACCACCGGTAATGGAGGAGGCTGGGACTAAGGTATTGCATGTACCTGATGCCGATGTCGGATCTTCATGTCATACTCTTGTTGAGTGTTTGAGTCAAGTGAAAGAATGGTCGAAGGCCCATAAGAACCACGTACCTATTCCTATTTTGCTGGAGTTTAAATCTACGGAAAATCTCGGTAGGCAAGGAGCTGCTGTAGGCGAAAAATGGACTACTGAGGCTCTTGATACAGTGGATGCTGAAATCAGATCAGTGTTTTCGCCAAAGGAAATGATTGTTCCTGATGACATTCGTCAGCCAGATATGACTCTTGAGCAATCAGTTTTAGAGCATGGATGGCCCTTGCTTTCAGCCTCGTTAGGCAAGGTTTACTTTGTTATGGACAATGAGCCTACAAATAAGATCCAGATCCGTGATCCCTACAGAGCTGGAGGCCGAGAAAATCTAGAAGGAAGAGTCATATTTACAAATTCCGAGCCAGGTGAGTCGGATGCAGCGTTTTTGAAACGCAATGAACCGGAAGGCGATAATTTGGCGAAAATCCAGGAACTCGTGAAGGCCGGTTATATAATACGGTCTAGAGCTGATGAGCCCATTTTTCATGCTTATAACAACGACAAAACGAGAATGGACGCGGCTTTTGCCAGTGGAGCGCATATTGTCAGTACGGACTGGCCAGCTCCGGGGATTGCCACGCGATATAATAGCGACTACTATGTGGCATTGGGCAATAATCTCAATGCTCGATGCAATCCAGTGAACGGCCCAGCCGGATGCCAGGATAAAGACATAGAGATATTGTAGAGTGGCAGTGGTGCGTAAAGCTGCATTTCATAAGCAAATTAGACTATGTAAGGACTGTGGTGTCACGATAGACGCAGTGAAAGTCTACATTGTACACAGTGAAGTCTACATTGTACACGGCGAAGTCTACATTGTAGCATCAGTTCTACAGAATGTGAGCAATTCACTCTATACGGCCTCTGACTCAGGGGAATCTTTACATCATATCAAGTCATCATATTAAAATGTGGCATCGGGGTGAGAATCCTAGTCGGAAATACACCACCGCGACTGTCTTGCACTATTTATATTTCACAATTGCGACGCTTCTTGCATAATAATACAATGCAAGACTACCTACTCTCTACTAAACATCTTGTTTTGCGAGTATCACGATATAATTCCGCAGTGTTTATCGGAGTTAAGCGCCGAGAAGCAGAATTTGAAAATCAACACAACAAATCAACTCAACAACCAATTTTACCATCACTTCCCCTGCTCTTCTCCTTTCTAAACAAATAGCACATTTTTTCTTGTAATATCATCTCTACATGAAATCCCTATCTGTAAATTATATTTCGCAAAAGAAACCAAAATACTAATGTTACCTACAATTATCATTATTGCCTCTTTGGTCATGACATGCTTAACTCCGAAAAATAATATATATACGCCACCGGTTCTAATTTTTTTCCACATCTTTGATAATGGGCGACAAATTATTTCTAACTGAGCATCTGGCCATTCGTAGTCTAAAAATGCCAGATGATCAGGAGATATTTGTCGAAACTATCATTGATCCCGTGGTATCTAGGCAAGTTGGCCCCTTTGTGGAATACCCCTATGGTTCTAAGGATATCGATGGTGCTTACGACCGATTTCGGGACGGTTGCTACGTTTATGCAAGCGCAGTTTTACGGGACGATGCGAAATCAAAGCCCGTTGGGTTCTTTCTAATTAGAGAAACTGCTCCTGAAATGCCTTTACTGCGCAATCTGAAATTCGCAATCTTCATGACCAAGGAGAGTCGTGGTAAAGGCTATGGAACAGAAATTATCAATTGGATCATGGATTGGTGTTTCATAAGCGCTGGTTCGCACAAAGTGTCAGTCTCGGTCTTTGAATTGAACCCGGGGGCCCAGAAACTATACCAACGACTTGGATTCCGCGTTGAAACTGTTGATAGAGAACAGCTGTTCAGAGACGGTCGATGGTGGGATAGAATAAATTTAGGAATATTGAAAAAGGAATGGAAGGAACTCAGAAAGACGCAGGGTGCTTGATTTGTCCTTGGTACTATCTGTCATGTCATACCTAAGATACCACTGAATTACCACTCAGCAGTAGAGTAACACGGATGTAAAATGTACGATTGATATGTGAAATAAGAATTTACTTCTTATTTTGGAGAGTGTTTCGGCGGGGTACCTAATTAGGAATACCCGTTATAGCCAGAATCTGCCCTTTTGCCTGCCCGTTATATCATGAACACCAACTTGAATATATCCTAAATTTTACAAATGACAGGATAATTATTTAGCACTGAGCATCTCATAACTCCTAGATTTAAAATCCCCTTGACGAAAATATTATTCTTCATTCCATGAGTGATCCGATAGTACGCGCCGGAAAAAGTTGGAGCTCGGAAACTATTAATAGCATTTAGAATCGGCCTTTTAATTGCGCAGAATTGCATAAATTGCCACTTCCCGTCTACGAATTAAACCCGTCGATCAAGAAACTATACGAGAGGCTCGGATACCGTGTTAAAACCATGCGAGAAATACCGATGTTACACTTTCTGGGTAACTGAGTCATTTATGTAGGATAATTTGAATGCAGGGTAACTATCCGCAACGGAACTATATGGCAACGATAAGAAGTTTCAAATTGACCAAATCGATAAAATGTTATGAAAATATTGATCTTACTCTAATATGAGGAATATATGTCTTGTTCGCATTGTTTGTTTTAATTTTGCAATAAGGTTCACAGAGATGCATCTCCGTTCCATGCACAACCGAACCCCTGACTAGGCACAACATTGAAAAGTTCCATCACCAATTTGCAATTCTCTACTTCTTGAAAACTGCTATTATGACTGATGAGTTGTTTTGCACTGAGCATCTTATAATACGCTTGTTTCAAGTACCTGATGATGAGGATCTCCTTCGTGAATCAATGAATGATCCTATTGTTCGTAGGCAGGCTGGTCCGTTCCTGGAAACTGCGTACGGTTCCAAAGATCTGAGTTACTTTCACACAGCTATAAAGGATTGCTTGCTTGGGGCTACACTCTACTTGCGAGAAGGTGACAACTCGCAATCTGTCGGTAACATTCTCATAAATAAGATTCCGACTGATTTGGCTGTTCATCGTAATGCAAGTTTCGCCATCTTTCTGAGACCCGGAAACTTCGGTAAAGGTTACGGAACAGAAGCATTAAACTGGATTTTAGACTGGTGTTTTAAAAGTGCCGGGTTGCACAAAGTAGTCTTGGGTGTTTATGAGCTCAACCCTCGGGCTAAGAAATTGTATGAGAGACTTGGATTTCGTGTTGAGTCTATCAGCCGAAAAGAGAAATTTAGAGGTGGCCAGTGGTGGGATGTCATCGATATGGCGATCTTGAAACGAGAGTGGAAGCAACTTAGAAAAACGGGTTCTAAAACACTGCAAGAAGTAGATTATTAGATACTAGGTGGCTAGTTATTAGGTGGGCTACGTTAAATTCACTGATGGATTGAGCGTTACGTCTGTCTAGGAGCCAAAGAGTTTTGTACAGAATGCTGGAGAACAATTCAGCATGGCCAAGGCTTTCAACAAGCTTATCATCATTCATCAGGTAATTATCATATTATTCAAATATTTTATATCAATATTAAATTACTACTTTTAACATTTGAGAGTTACTACGATGAGCTTCATGTAAAACTCAGCTCATCATGGACTAAATGTCATATTTGGTATAGGTAGCCAGTGATAAGCTTGCATCTCCTATAAAAGCCATTCGTTACACTCTAATTTTGTGTCACATATACGGCACTATATTGAGATAGTATAAATACTATTTTTTTATACTGAAAATGTTTTTTTCCTGGTTTGTAAGCCGCTCAATGATGACAACAGATCAGCTAGACTGGCAGTAGGATGTCTCAATGACTGAAAGAATTTCTACTCAAGTGGACTTTTTGAGAAAAGTGCTCTTACCAGACGATAAAATGCAAAACCAGTTAGTGTTTTCTTCCCATGGAAGATGATTCATGAATTGTGGCCACATAGCACGGGATACGATGCAACTTTTTTGATCGAGTTTTTGACTAATCATCTACGCATCTCGAAACATTCAATGTAGCGCTGAATGTTCTTGTGCACAACTTTTTGGCCAAGAAGTTATACGAGAAAGTTGGATTCCGCTTGACACCATACTATTACCAGAAAAGGTTAGAGATGGTGAATTGTGGATATGACAGAAATACCAGTTCTAAAGAGTAAGTAGATACAGCTTGGAAAAACACAGCCGCCTAAATAATCTGAAAATTTTGGGGCTCATGCAAAGTATTGAAGTATTGAAGCATTGTTTTGAAGAGCCGCGCAATCTGCGGCATGGTGCCGCATCATGTGGTACAGAATGCCGAGATCAAACTCAACGCTTACGTTCTACCAGTTTAAACATTATCTTTTATAAATGATAAACTTGTAAAATCCTGTAATTTAATAGCTACTTATAATTGAGTTCATAGCACACTAGCTACTGTAATATGGCGGAACACCGAAATTGCCGTACTCGGCTAATCTTGGACTTCGCATGAATAAATGAGACTTTTGTCCGATCACGGCCAAATGTCGTACGTCATCGAGACACAGAGCAGTGGAAATCCGGCAAGCGGAGTTGTCATTTTGCATATGCCTCGATGATGGAAAAACTACCAAATAATTATCACGTGTTATAGCAAGTGGTCTACGAAAGCTGTGATTGGCTGAGGTGGTCCAAGTTCCAGGATTTAAGACTACCAAAAAACGTACCAGTCAACACATCTATAGCTAATATTCTATCGTGGTGTTTTCTACATCTTCCCTTGGGCTCTTTCGGCTATGAGACAATCAATAAGGCGTCAGTGTCCTCCAGAGATCACCTCAAAAATCACTTTTTATTTCGTCATAGAATGAGTGGTTCTTCATATTTTTGACTGCTATAAACTTTTATACTTAATATTTCAATTCAATTATTTAGCGTATAGAATTTGATTGTGCTGTTCCTATTTCGCCGGCTGTCTTTGATATCGAATTCTTCGTGTACTTTCAGCTTCATCTGATGGCCTACACCCCGTTATTTTGAAAAATATAAACGTATAATCGTGCAAATATGCCAATATGTTAATAAAATGCTAATATTATGTTGTTTTAATTTGAAAGTGTCTTTTTTGTTGATTATATGAGTGCTATTTACGTGGCATATATTGGTGGGTTTCAAAACAAGAAATATCCGCTATCTTTTTAAATTCTTTTAGATATCTTTGGAAACAAGGCCCAAGTATATTAATAAATTTCACCATTAGTCTATCCCAACTGAAGTAAATAATAACTAAAAACAGTTCTCGTAGCTCTTATATTTATATTTAATTCTAATACTCTTAATATCATCTCAGCTTCGTAGAATTCTGATACTATGTATAGCTTTTTCCCTTTTGGGAAATATTTCGAGACTATAAGGTAAATCGAGAGTAAATAATACCTAAACCAGTTCCTGTAACTCATATATTCATATTTAACTCTAATACTCTTCATATCATCTCCCTTTCGTAGAATTCTGAGACTGTATAGCTTTTTCCCTTTTGGGAAATATTCTGAGACTATAGGGTAAATCGACTCTATTGGGAAAAA